>JADBJO010003982.1:0-32500 GCA_016801955.1 Conus betulinus | reverse complement strand
TTATGAAAAATATTGAATAAAAGTTTCATTATGTTTCTGAATGTCACATACTATATATATCATTCATTACTGACTTTTGACAAAAAAACACAGAACACATATTATTTTTTTTTCTTTTTAAAACCAACTTCATAATTTCACAGTGCACAGAGTGTCTTTCTTTCATATGAGTCACATCTAATTAAAACAGTTCTACTCTGATCTGCAAAACAGCAAAGCCTGCAAATTTGCACTGAAAAGCATCAAGAGCTAGACTGAGATACGGCCCTGCATTATCGCTTCAGGAAGTTGCATTGCAAATAGCGAGGAAAATACCCACACTCTCTCAAATGGTCCACTACTGGACTACAATGATGCCAAATCCAAATTTTTGAACAGAGACAGAAATAAATTCTTGATTAAAAAAAATCATTATACTGTTGCAGAGTTATGAGGCCATTAGTTTGAAACTCAGGCCAGAAGTCATTCTTCTAATCTTGTACACGTATGCATGCAAGTTGTGTCCATGAAAAGGACAACTGTTCAAAGCCTTTGAAGCCAGATTTGAGTGGCAAACTGGCCATACCGATTTTGCTCATTTTCCACGCACCTTTATGTTCATGTTCTTGCATGTTGTGGTTTGAACAATGTGTCAAAATAAAGTTCAACATTTCCTCTTTTGAATGAGTGTTATTTTAAGTATGAATGTTTTGTGAAGAAATAAATACTTAAGAGAGAATGAGGTGTGTGATCCGCGTACTTCCGTCACGCGTCCGGCGCTCGCGGCCATTTTCGGTCAAGTCAACTTTGACACAGTGCACTTTCTACCAAACATTGAAGAGTACAGACAATGCACATGGCCATATGAGGTACCAAAATAAAGGGAATTTAATGTAGAATTTTACTGTCAGAGGGGAAATTTAAATATTGTAAAAAATGAAAATACGGGACGAAGTTTTAGTAAAATTTCCGGCAATTTTAGCGAATTTCGGATAAAAATAACGATCATAGACACATGATTCTGTACTCATAATGAAGTATAGACCGTACCCTTTCGATTGAGGTACAAGGTTAATGTGTTCATTGCCTGTCCTAGTCAATTCAGCCAATCAAAACGAGTGACCCGTGGACCAAATTGTCGCCTGCGCATGTGCGTCAAAAAACGAAACATGGATAATACCCACTCGAACTTCGAAGAACAAAATCTTGAGAAATTTCGCAAGGAAATCCGTAAGAATCACAACATATTGCACAGAAATGATGTTTTGGTATATTATTGTCATTCTACACTATTATTTTCAATTGATTAAAAAATATTAGCGAAAAAATCAGTTGTGTAGTGAATGCCGAAAGTATAAATTCTCACTTGACAGAAAATTGGGTTTCAGTCACTTATTTTTTTTTACAAAGTTTACGTATAAATGACATTTTTAACATTAGTGATTTTAGTCATCATAGTTTGATGTTTTATCTTACTATTGTATTTTTTCCACTTTTGACATTTTGGTTTAGGTGTTGAAAACAAAGAAAAAGTGAACAATCGTGTTTTGCCGATGAAACTTAAAGGGAACTAACTCACTTCAATCTGGTCGTTCGACAAACGCGATCGCTTCAAGTTTCGAAGAAGAAAATGTTTTCGAACAACTAACACGATGAAAATTCCCTAATTGCTATTGACGATGGACCATATAACACACAATTTTTATTGTTAAGCCCCCCGTTAATACAAATGCGGACAAAAAGTCTTGAATCAATGTGAAGTTGTATTCTTTTTTTCACTAGTGCTGAGTAGGCCTGTAACCAATTTTAATATCAGAGGAATATTCTCTCCTGATAAGGAATATTGAAAATGATGATTCTCAATGTTTACCATATACTATCAATGTAATGTTTCAATATTTATATCAAGATGGGATCCTCTGTTTTATGCAATCAAATGCATTTTTAGTCTGGTGAAAATTACACACACACACACACACACACACACACACAGAGAGGCTGGCATAAAGGCAGACACCCACATGCTCAAATAAGCATGCACAAAACATATTTACACATACACCTCTTCCTGTTTTCTTGCGTGAATTCATAATATCCTATATGTGAAGTGCATACATGCATGTGCAAGCACACACACACACACACACACACACACACACACACACACACACACACCTTTTTTCTTGTCTGTTTTGCTTTTTATGAGCGCACATAATATATCAACAATTGTGTGTGTGTCTGTGCTGTGGAGGGGTGGGGGGTAGCACTGACTTGGTGACTACATACATCGAAGAAAGACACCATAGCACCATCAATATGATGACGAGAAACAAACCCATCTCTGTATGGTTCAGCAGCAAAAATATGAGCAGGAAAAAAGTGATCTTCTTCGCCTGTCTGCTGAAAAGGCTCCTCAGCTTCGGAAGCAGCATGTCCAGGCAGAGATAGGTAGTATTAGCCGGAAAAGTATTATTCTGGAAGAAAACCGGCAGAAAAAAAAAAGAAGCAGCACTGGCTCGAAGAACTAATAAGATCAATGAAATAGTGAGGCAGATGCAAGTTCATAGGGGACCATGCTGCACTGCAGCTGATGTCAACCGTTTGCTGCTCATGTATCGCACATGCAAAGATCAGGCTGCAGCACTATGATCTGACATTCAGTACCACAGGGTGATTCTTGGAAAAAAAATCTCCACTCCTGCAATTATGGGGGTACAGTCCAGGTGCTGAGTGCCAGACTCAAAAGCTTTTTAGCAGAAAATTCTGTGCGTATCACCTCCAATCCTCCTGCTTCAGCTACATGTCCTGCTAGTGGCAAACACCCTGGAAATTGTCGTCCTGCTGTTCCTCCTGCGGATGATTGTGTGCCTGCTGCTGCTGCAGCCAACTTCCAACCTGCTACAGCTGTTGAAGTAAATCATCCAGCACCACATTCTCCAAATCCTTCAGATCTTGCTCCTGCTTCTCTCCCCCCTCAAGGAAACGCTGTCATCATTGTGGCCATGGTCCTGCTCCACCATCCACAAAGAAACCCCAGAGACTTCAGGGTGCTGCTCAAAGCCCGTCTCCTGAATCTTTCAACTGTGCAAATCCACACGGTGATGGACACCAGTCGTCTTTCACCAAGTACCAGTTTGGCAAGTTGGGAGATTTGGTTGCCTTCCATTACGATGACGACTTTCTACATTGGTGAAGTTGTTGAAGTCATCTCTCCAGAAGTGGGTAAAATCAAATCAAGAAGTGCAGCATTAGGAAGACAGCATTTGCTTGGCCCAAAGTTGCAGACAAATGGAAGGTCCATAGAAACTTTGTGTTTGCCTGTGGGAAGGACATCAGCATTGCTCCCATCTCATCTTCAGGCAGAACATGGCACGTTGAAACCATGGGTTTGCTCATGAAGAAGCATATGGACTTCAGAGCTCTGTTTGTATACATTTAATGCTTTACCACACCATGAAACCTACCTCAGAGGGGGGAAAAGACATCAAAAAGTGTGCTGTATAGACCTCTATTATTCAAAGTCACCAAATATGTACTTTCAATAGCTGAGGCAGTGACATTTCTTCTGCTTGTATAATGTTGTTTTTTTTTTCCTCAGAATAATAGCAAGAAGCTGTACTGAATTTGACTTCAGTGCACTTCAAAAAGTAAATGCAACCATAGGCCCTAGTGTTTTATGTGAAAATCCCCATGTTGGGGTCATTTTTTTTCCAAAATTTTTTTCTAACTGAAAATATGAAATTGAAAATAACGGCCATTGTGAAACAGGAAAATCTGGTAAATATTACATAATCTGACATGTAAAAACTGGTTTTTATATTCTTATTATTGACCATATGAAAGGAAACACATCTCCAGATAGACAACACTAAGTTTTAGGCAACTTTCTATTGATTCTTGTCTTCAAGACTTGCACATGTTTGACACTTATGGCATTTCAGGTCATCTGGCGGCCATTTTGAAACAGTAAAAACTGGTAATATTAGGCCAAAAAAAAATGTAATTGCATGTACTTATTGGAATTATCAATACATCACAGTACCAAATACTGAGGCAATATCTGGAGTGGTTTAAAAGTTATGACAGTTTATTGTATATTTGTTGTGAATATGGTCCGTCGCTGCACTTTTTGCACACATTTAGCAAAAGTAAGCCTCCATATTTCATAATTTTGAACTCCCTTGTGCCTACAAAAAATTGGACTTACACTACATATTTAGTACACTGGAACAATGACAGAAATATGAGTCTCAAATAATTTTGTTAAAATTACAGAGCCTCAAAAATGGTACAATGTGCAAATGTGACATTTTTTTAAATGTAAAAAATAGTCATTTTTGGCTTGTCGCTGAAGAAAAAAACTATGTCTACTATTGGTATGTGTATTTGTTTTACTGTAAATACATGTTGAGGTCTGCAAGTTTGTAAAAAATGAGCTGTGTGTTTTGCGTTGTTTGGCTGTTCCAGGTCTTCAAAGTTGCTCCAAATCGCCATTTTGACTAATGTTTTGGAAGTGTCAAACTTTAATTAACAATATCTCTGGAACTAAATAAGGTAGAACAGTAATTTTTGTTTTGTTTTGTTTCTTTTGAAAATGTCTATTAAAAAAAGACAAAAGTAACATTGACATCAAACATGAACACACTCAGGATGAACTAAGACAAATGAACTCACAAGCCAACTCCCACTTTCTGGTTTCCCTCTCCCACTCTTCCACATAATCCCACCAACACACACACACACACTACTACTACTACTACTACTACTACTAGAAACAGGTCTGTAAAAGTATGCATGGTAACCAAACATGTGTCGTTTGCAGTTTGTAAAATCTGTAATTTTTGTGTTTCATAATTTGTAATGTCAGCAACACTTTTTACTACTACATCAAGATTTTGTGCAAGTCGCAACATTTCTTGACAAGAATTGGCGTGGGTGTATTCTTAATTGAACTGTTGAATATTCATCATAACTGTTTAAATAAGACAAGAATTGTTTTAGTCATCGTAAATCATAACAAATATTCTTTACCTTGATATCACTTTCCTCTAGTGGCATTTGACGTCTCGAGAAAGTAGTTTTCTCTTTTGCAAAGACTTATTAATCGCGCCATAACAGCAAATCACCGACTGTTTTCACACTCATAAAGTTTAAAATAATTTTTAAAAAGCAAGTACACGGTCAATGTTTCCAAGAATAACACAAGATAACTTCAATCTGACATTGGGACACTTTCACAGCCAGTTGATGTAGTCAACCATATTGGCCTTGCCACATCGCCACAAGGAATTTGCTGCCCGCTTACAAAATATAGTCCCATCGACATTTGCAGCTTATTTGATAACAAGATTTATTAGATGTAAATGTACATGGATCTAGTCATATAGACTAGCTTTTTGTTTATATTTATTTGATTGCTGTTCATAAAACATTTTTGTTAATGAAAATATGTGCATTATTTTTTAGCCTATTTTATTGTTGACAAACATAGCATAGCGTTGCAGAATGAAAATACAGATACTGTTTTGAATGCAAACTATTTCAACATGGATTTAAGGAAAGAGACATCTGTTTAATTTTCGTGTGTGATTTCGCACACACCAAGTAACGCGAAAGAATATTGAGGTTACTGTACGTGCGCATTTCCGGTCTTGTCCAATTTGACCTAGGGCTGTTGCGGTTGTTTACTTCCGGACAAGAAAATCCACGTGAAAAGCTGAAGAGAAAGCCACTGATAAAAAGTCGCCATCGAAGCATATTGGTAATCACTTTACCCACTTTCTGATCGCTTGTTTGTTTTGTTTTATATTGTAGAATCAGCTTACGTTTTAAACTGTTGGGTAATTTATCATTTTTACCAGACTGGAAGGAAAGGGAGATGAATTACGATGTTCTTGCACTTCGCCAGTCTTGTGCTGTAATTGAACTGGCATTGAGTGAGTACAACATCCAAATTATTCAGCGATAATGAATTAAATCGTTACCATTGATTTTAATTGGACAGTCTGATTCAGATTTGAGTTGATTATCAATCAATTGTCTGTAACTGATCGACGCAACGGGTGGGGTGCGCAGCAGAAGAGTTAGTGGCGTTGGGCTTTGGCCACTGCCTGAAGGCCTCAGTACTACCTGAGTGTACAGTGCTATTGTCTAGTTGGTTCCACTTAATAACAGTTCTTGGGAAGAATGATTGTCTATACTGCTCTGTGCTGCAGTTTGGAACTGTGTAGCACCTGTTGTTGTTTCGTGTGGTTTTCCACTGGGTTTTGGACTACAAAGTCAGTGCTTTTCGGTGGACGGCGGATGCGTCGACCAGGTAGTAGAGGCACAAGGAACTGCTCAGGAGGGATTGCTGGCACCAGCCCCTCAACCACCCTGTAAAAAAAAGGTCAGCCGCAGGCTCTCACGCCGTTCCTGGAGGGTAGGGAGGTCATGTTTCCTCAGGAGGCCCCGTTACGAAGCCCTGGAGGTGCTCTAGACTTGTAGTCTCTGGCAATGAAGCGTACTGCCACTTGCTGTGTACGTTCAAGCTTGTCCATTTCCTGTTTTTTGTACGGGTCCCAGATGATCGCTCCATATTCCACAGGGGTCTGACTAAAGCGAGGAAGGCATTGCGTTTGCAGGCTGGAGCAGTGGCCGAGGTTTCGGCGTAGAAAACCAAGGGTGCAGTTGGCTTTCTTTGTAATGTAGTTGATGTGGGTTGACCACAACAGATTTGCAGAGAATTGAAGACCCAAGTAGGGGTTGGTAGAGACCTGTTTGAGAATTGTGTTTCCGAGGGAGTAGAAGAAGGAGGTTGCAGGGCTCCGCGCTAGGCTCATGACGTAGCATTTCGTGGCGTTGAAACGCATGCCCCATCGCTCTGCCCACTGTTCCAGACTCTTCAGGTCCTCTTGGAGGGTGAGGTGGTCGCTGAAGTCGTTGATCTCCCTGTAAATGAGACAGTCATCTGCAAAGAGACGTACTTGGGATTTGACTGCCTCCGGGAGGTCATTGATGTGGCACAGGAACAAGAGTGGGCCTAACACGGTACCCTGCGGGACCCCAGAATCCACTGTTGTAGAATTTGATGAGGTGCCTTCAACCACAACTTGGATGGGGCGTTCCGTGAGGAAGCACTTCAGCCAGGAATGGATGGGGCCAGTAATGCCGTAACTGGACAGCTTATGGAGTAGTCGGTCATGAGGAACGTGTCAAAGGCCTTGGAGAAGTCCAAGATCGCCATGTCTACCTGCTTTCCATGGTCGTATGAAGACAGGAGATCTTGTGTTGTGGTCAGGAGCTGGATTTCAGTAGAGTAGCCGGCTCGAAAGCCGTGGTAAAGAGAGGTCAAGATTTGATGATGGGAGTCTAGGTGGTTCAGGATGTGGCGGCAGACTATGTGTTTCCAGGATCTTACAGGGAACTGAAGTAAGAGAAATGGGTCTATAGTTGCCGGGGGAGTGACGGTCGCCCTTCTTGAATGCGCAGGTGACGTTGGCTGCAAGCCAATCCTACGGTAGGCGTCCAGAGTCGAGCGAGGCTTGGAAGAAGAGTGTCAGGGAGGGGGCGATGCTGTCAGTGAGGGTCTTCAAGGCGATGTTGGGTAGGCTGTCTGGACCGGGGGCCTTATTAACTTTGAGGTCGCATAGCAGCTTGGCCACGCCAAGGGCGGAGACTGTAATGGGCTGTATGTGGGCTGGGGGAGGTTTTAAGTTGGGTAGTGTGGTAGTGGTGGACTTGGTAAAGACTGATTTGAATTGGCGCAGTAAGATGTCGGCTGTAGATTGGCTGTCGCTGTGTAGCTGTCCCTTCTCCTTCAGCGGGGCAACAACTCCTGAAGAGTCCTGCTTCCTGGACTTGATGTAGCGCCAGAATGGTTTGGTGTTATTCTGGTCAAGTCCTTCCCTGATGGTGTTGTTGATGTACTGCCACTCTGCACGCCCTAGTTCATCTCTGCAGTACTTCTGGAATTTCCTGTAGGGGGACCAGTCCTTGCAAGCTCTTGCACGCTTGAAAAGTCTCTTCTTGCGCTTCAGCAGCTTCCGAAGAGGCGCTGTCAGCCATGGCAGGGAAGAGGACCGTTTCAGCATGAAGGAGGGGACGTTCCGTTCTATGGAGTCAGTTAAGCAGGTCTTGAACGTAGTCCACAGGGTGTTCATATCTTTCCCAGCCCTGTGTTCCTCTTCTACGGTGTGCGGTGCATCAACCATATCCTTCTTCATCTGCTCCCAGTCAGCCTGCTTGAACTTAAGACACTTGCGTGCTTTCTGGCGGGTGACTTGCAGCTTGGTATTGAAGTCAGTGCAGACGATGTCGTGGTCGGACACACCTGGGATGCTAACAGAGGACTTAACAAGGGTGGGGTTGGACGTAAAGACCAGGTTGAGTATGTTCTTGCCACGGGTTGGGGCATGCTGGACTTGGCTAAGAAGGGAGGAGGAGGAGATGTCGACCAGGGACTGCTGGATCTCGTTGTCTTTCCACGAAGAGTGGGCGGTGTGCATTGACCAGTCGATGTCAGGGCAATTGAAGTCGCCGGCTAAAATGACCTCGCATTGCTTTCTGCCATCTTCAGTTAGCAAGTTTAGGGAGCGTTGGAGCTGGTTGAGGTCGGGCTGGTTCCACTCTGCCATGTAGAACGCGCCTACATGGAGGTCCTTCTGGTTCTTCAGCTTGACTTTCACCCACTCGATTTCGCAGTCCGTCACTAGCTGGGGTTGTTCAGAGGAGGGTGAGTGACTTGTGCACAAGAACGAGACGCCGCCTCCATCCGTGGCACGGTCATTCCGGTACACATCGTATGAGTCAGGGAACACCTCCGCTGATTTGATGTGACCTTTAGTCGGCTGTTTTCCTGGTTTAATGCCACGGAGCCACGACTCTGTACCGTATACAATGTCAGGCTTGACGTACTGTAATACAGCTGCAAGCTCTTGCTTCTTTCTTCGCCTTGATGCTCTGGCAGTTGACGTTGATGATACGGAGGTTGGTTTTCTTGGGGAGGTCGAACACTGATGATTCAGCAGATCTGGCGCGAGGGGACTTGGAAGTGTGTGGTTCAATGAATTGATGGACGAAGGTCGACTGTCAACTTTGGGGCTACTGGCACGGGGAGGTGAGAATAGGTCAGACGAAGATAGAGAGTCAACGGTTGAGAGACGTTGCAGGGGAAGGTAGTGGTTGGTACAGTCCAGCTCGTAGCTTCTAAACGTGAAGCTGTCACAGTTCACACTGTCACAGCGAGGGCATACCCATGCTACCGTAGGGCGGCTCAGGGCTTCATACTCTGAGGATCCAACTTCTACGCAGTCGTGGTGGAACCATAGGTCACAGGAATCGCAGGCAATCCCTTTACAGTCCCACGTGACCGGGTGGTCACAAAAGCCACAAAGGTTGGTTAAGCTATCTATCTCAAATCTATCAACCAACCTACCTGCCTGTCATCCATGTACCCATCCATCCATCACAGTATCCATTAAGCTATCAATCTATCAGTCTGTCAGTCTATCTATCCATCTACCTAATTCTAATCAGTGAGTTCCTGAAAGCAACTCCACCAAATCCAGCCTCCGGGTAAACAACTAACAAGATGGGTGGGGCTTGTTGTCTGTCATGGGGTGGGGCTTGTTGTATCATAGGGTGGGGCTTGTTGACTATCATGGGTAGGGCTTATTCATCATGGGGTGGGGCTTGTTGTTTATCATGGGGTGGGGCTTGACTATCCTGTGGTGGGGCTTGTTGTCTATCATGGGGTGGGGCTTGTTGTCAATTATGGGGTGGGGTTGTTGACTATCATGGGGTGAGGCATGTCTATCATGGGGTGGGGTTTGTTGTCTATCATAGGATGGGGCTTGTTGTCTCTCATGGGGTGGGACTTGTTGTCTATCATGGGGTAGGGCTTGTTGTCTATCATGGGTAGGGCTTGTTGTCTATCATGGGGTGGGGCTTGTTGTCTATCATGGGGTAAGGCTTGTCTATCATGGGTGGGGCTTGTTGTCTCTTATGGGGTGAGGCTTGTTGTCTATCATGGGGTGGGCTTGTTGTCTGTCATGGGGTGAGGCTTGTCTATCATGGGGTGGGGGCTTGTTGTTTATCATGGGGTGAGGCTTGTTGTCTATCATGGGGTGGGGCTTGTTGTCTATCATGGTGTGGGACTTGTCGTCTATCATGGGGTGAGGCTTGTCTATCATGGGGTGGGGTTTGTTGTCTCATGAGGTGGGGCTTCTTGTCTCTCATGGGGTGGGGCTTGTTGTCTATCATGAGGTGGGGCTTGTTGTCTATCATGGGGTGGGCTTGTTGTCTATGCTGGGGTGGGGCTTGTTGTCTATCATGGGGTGGGGGCTTGTTGACTCTCCTGGGGTGGGGCTTGTTGTCTATCATGGGATGGGGCTTGTTGTCTATCATGAGGGGGGGGTTGTTGTCTATCCTGGGGTGGGGCTTGTTGTCTGTCATGGGGTGGGGCTTGTTGTCTATCATGGGGTGGGGCTTGTTGTCTGTCATGGGGTGGGGCTTGTTGTCTATCCTGGGGTGGGGCTTGTTGTCTGTCATGTCATGGGGTGGGGCTTGTTGTCTATCATGGGATGGGGCTTATATCAATCAAAAACGAGTTCACGTTATGTGCACACGAAAAGAAAACAGTGACCAGCAGTCTAGACCACAAGACTCACAAACATTGTAACATGTACACCGCGCTACATACAGTTTGCCCCCTAAACTAAAGTTGTAGCCCAGTTGTTGGTCATTATTGCTGATGATCAGTGTCACAAACATTGTAACATGTACACCGCGCTACATACAGTTTGCCCCCTAAACTAAAGTTGTAGCCCAGTTGTTGGTCATTATTGCTGATGATCAGTGTCACAAACATTGTAACATGTACACCGCGATACATACAGTTTGCCCCCTAACTAAGTTGTAGCCCAGTTGTTGGTCATTATTGCTGATGATCAGTGTCACAAACATTGTAACATGTACACCCAGCGCTACATACAGTTTGCCCCCTAAACTAAAGTTGTAGCCCAGTTGTGGTCATTATTGCTGATGATCAGTGTCACAAACATTGTAACATGTACACGGCGCTACATACAGTTTGCCCCCTAAACTAAAGTTGTAGCCCAGTTTTGGTCATTATTGCTGATGATCAGTGTCACAAACATTGTAACATGTACACCGCGCTACATACAGTTTGCCCCCTAAACTAAAGTTGTAGCCCAGTTGTTGGTCATTATTGCTGATGATGATCAGTGTCACAAACATTGTAACATGTACACACGGCGCTACATACAGTTTGCCCCCTAAACTAAAGTTGTAGCCCAGTTGTTGGTCATTATTGCTGATGATCAGTGTCAAACATTGTAACATGTACACCGCGCGCTACATACAGTTTGCCCCCTAAACTAAAGTTGTAGCCCAGTTGTTGCTGATGATCAGTCATTATTGCTGATGTTTGCCCCCTAAACAGTTGTCACAAATCATTGTAAACATGTACACCACGGCGCTACATACAGTTTGCCCCCTAAACTAAAGTTGTAGCCCAGTTGTTGGTCATTATTGCTGATGATCAGTGTCACAAAATTGTAACATGTACACGCGCTACATACAGTTTGCCCCCTAAACTAAAGTTGTAGCCCAGTTGTTGGTCATTATTGCTGATGATCAGTGTCACAAACATTGTAACATGTACACGGCGCTACATACAGTTTGCCCCCTAAACTAAAGTTGTAGCCCAGTTTGGTCATTATTGCTGATGATCAGTGTCACAAACATTGTAACATGTACACGGCGCTACATACAGTTTGCCCCCTAAACTAAAGTTGTAGCCCAGTTGGTCATTATTGCTGATGATCAGTGTCACCAACATTGTAACATGTACACGGCGCTACATACAGTTTGCCCCCTAAACTAAAGTTGTAGCCCAGTTGTTGGTCATTATTGCTGATGATCAGTGTCACCAAACATTGTAACATGTACACGGCGCTACATACAGTTTGCCCCCTAAACTAAAGTTGTAGCCCAGTTGTTGGTCATTATTGCTGATGATCAGTGTCACAAACATTGTAACTGTACACGGCGCTACATACAGTTTGCCCCCTAAACTAAAGTTGTAGCCCAGTTGTTGGTCATTATTGCTGATGATCAGTGTCACCAACATTGTAACATGTTGGTCACGGCGATGCGCACATACAGTTTGCCCCCTAAACCTAAAAAGTTGTAGCCCAGTTGTTGGTCATTATTGCTGATGATCAGTGTCACAAACATTGTAACATGTACACGGCGATACATACAGTTTGCCCCCTAAACTAAAGTTGTAGCCCAGTTGTTGGTCATTATTGCTGATGATCAGTGTCACAAACATTGTAACATGTACACGGCGCTACATACAGTTTGCCCCCTAAACTAAAGTTGTAGCCCAGTTGTTGGTCATTATTGCTGATGATCAGTGTCACAAACAAACATTGTAACATGTACACGGCGATACATACAGTTTGCCCCCTAAACTAAAGTTGTAGCCCAGTTGTTGGTCATTATTGCTGATGATCAGTGTCACAAACATTGTAACATGTACACGGCGATACATACAGTTTGCCCCCTAAACTAAAGTTGTAGCCCAGTTGTTGGTCATTATTGCTGATGATCAGTGTCACAAACATTGTAACATGTACACGGCGATACATACAGTTTGCCCCCTAAACTAAAGTTGTAGCCCAGTTGTTGGTCATTATTGCTGATGATCAGTGTCACAAACATTGTAACATGTACACGGCGATACATACAGTTTGCCCCCTAAACTAAAGTTGTAGCCCAGTTGTTGGTCATTATTGCTGATGATCAGTGTCACAAACATTGTAACATGTACACGGCGATACATACAGTTTGCCCCCTAAACTAAAGTTGTAGCCCAGTTGTTGGTCATTATTGCTGATGATCAGTGTCACAAACATTGTAACATGTACACGGCGATACATACAGTTTGCCCCCTAAACTAAAGTTGTAGCCCAGTTGTTTGGTCATTATTGCTGATGATCAGTGTCACAAACATTGTAACATGTACACGGCGCTACATACAGTTTGCCCCCTAAACTAAAGTTGTAGCCCAGTTGTTGGTCATTATTGCTGATGATCAGTGTCACAAACATTGTAACATGTACACGGCGCTACATACAGTTTGCCCCCTAAACTAAAGTTGTAGCCCAGTTGTTGGTCATTATTGCTGATGATCAGTGTCACAAACATTGTAACATGTACACGGCGATACATACAGTTTGCCCCCTAAACTAAAGTTGTAGCCCAGTGTTGGTCATACATGACAGTTTTGCCCCGGCGCTAAATACAGTTTGTAAACTAAAGTTGTAGCCCAGTTGTTGGTCATTATTGCTGATGATCAGTGTCACAAACATTGTAACATGTACACGGCGATACATACAGTTTGCCCCCTAAACTAAAGTTGTAGCCCAGTTGTTGGTCATTATTGCTGATGATCAGTGTCACAAACATTGTAACATGTACACGGCGATACATACAGTTTGCCCCCTAAACTAAAGTTGTAGCCCAGTTGTTGGTCATTATTGCTGATGATCAGTGTCACAAACATTGTAACATGTACACGGCGATACATACAGTTTGCCCCCTAAACTAAAGTTGTAGCCCAGTTGTTGGTCATTATTGCTGATGATCAGTGTCACAAACATTGTAACATGTACACGGCGCGCTACATACAGTTTGCCCCTAAACTAAAGTTGTAGCCCAGTTGTTGGTCATTATTGCTGATGATCAGTGTCACAAACATTGTAACATGTACACGGCGATACATACAGTTTGCCCCCTAAACTAAAGTTGTAGCCCAGTTGTTGGTCATTATGCTGATGATCAGTGTCACAAACATTGTAACATGTACACGGCGATACATACAGTTTGCCCCCTAAACTAAAGTTGTAGCCCAGTTGTTGGTCATTATTGCTGATGATCAGTGTCACAAACATGTAACATGTACACGGCGATACATACAGTTTGCCCCCCTAAACTAAAAAGTTGTAGCCCAGTTGTTGGTCATTATTGCTGATGATCAGTGTCACAAACATTGTAACATGTACACGGCGATACATACAGTTTGCCCCCTAAACTAAAGTTGTAGCCCCAGTTTGGTCATTATTGCTGATGATCAGTGTCACAAACATTGTAACATGTACACGGCGATACATACAGTTTGCCCCCTAAACTAAAGTTGTAGCCCAGTTGTTGGTCATTATTGCTGATGATCAGTGTCACAAACATTGTAACATGTACACGGCGATACATACAGTTTGCCCCCTAAACTAAAGTTGTAGCCCAGTTGTTGGTCATTATTGCTGATGATCAGTGTCACAAACCCTTGTAACATGTACACGGTCACAAACATTGATACATACATACAGTTTGCCCCCTAAACTAAAGTTGTAGCCCAGTTGTTGGTCATTATTGCTGATGATCAGTGTCACAAACATTGTAACATGTACACGGCGATACATACAGTTTGCCCCCTAAACTAAAGTTGTAGCCCAGTTGTTGGTCATTATTGCTGATGATCAGTGTCACAAACATTGTAACATGTACACGGCGATACATACAGTTTGCCCCCTAAACTAAAGTTGTAGCCCAGTTGTTGGTCATCATTATTGCTGATGATCAGTGTCACAAACATTGTAACATGTACACGGCGATACATACAGTTTGCCCCCTAAACTAAAGTTGTAGCCCAGTTGTTGGTCATTATTGCTGATGATCAGTGTCACAAACATTGTAACATGTACACGGCGCGATACATACAGTTTGCCCCCTAAACTAAAGTTGTAGCCCAGTTGTTGGTCATTATTGCTGATGATCAGTGTCACAAACATTGTAACATGTACACGGCGATACATACAGTTTGCCCCCTAAACTAAAGTTGTAGCCCAGTTGTTGGTCATTATTGCTGATGATCAGTGTCACAAACATTGTAACATGTAACACGGCGCTACATACAGTTTGCCCCCTAAACTAAAGTTGTAGCCCAGTTGTTGGTCATTATTGCTGATGATCAGTGTCACAAACATTGTAACATGTACACGGCGATACATACAGTTTGCCCCCTAAACTAAAGTTGTAGCCCAGTTGTTGGTCATTATTGCTGATGATCAGTGTCACAAACATTGTAACATGTACACGGCGATACATACAGTTTGCCCCCTAAACTAAAGTTGTAGCCCAGTTGTTGGTCATTATTGCTGATGATCAGTGTCACAAACATTGTAACATGTACACGGCGATACATACAGTTTGCCCCCTAAACTAAAGTTGTAGCCCAGTTGTTGGTCATTATTGCTGATGATCAGTGTCACAAACATTGTAACGTGTACACGGCGATACATACAGTTTGCCCCCTAAACTAAAAGTTGTAGCCCAGTTGTTGGTCATTATTGCTGATGATCAGTGTCACAAACATTGTAACGTGTACACGGCGATACATACAGTTTGCCCCCTAACTACAGTTTTGGTCATTATTGCTAAACTAAAGTTGTAACAGCCCCCCTAAACAAAGTTGTTTGTTGGTCATTATTGCTGATGATCAGTGTCACAAACATTGTAACGTGTACACGGCGATACATACAGTTTGCCCCCTAAACTAAAGTAAATCAGTGTCACAAACATTGTAACATGTACACGGCGTTGTTGTAGCCCAGTTGTTGGTCATTATTGCTGATGATCAGTGTCACAAACATTGAACGTGTACACGGCGATACATACAGTTTGCCCCCTAAACTAAAGTTGTAGCCCAGTTGTTGGTCATTATTGCTGATGATCAGTGTCACAAACATTGAAACATGTACCTGGGTACTCACAGTTTGCCCCCTAAACTTGTAGCTCTGTTGTTGGTCATTATTGCTGATAATCAGTATAATGTCACACAGCAGAACATGTCTGCAAGGTGTTCTTCAGAAATAAATCTTTTATGTCAATTTTCTTTCTTTTTTTATTTTAAAATACCACCACCAACATGAACAACAAATAGTCTTGACAAACTATCTATTCCTTACTTTGTTTGGATTATTTTCACAAACAGTAGAAATGTTCATATCTCTTGAACATGTGCATATTATTTCGTCTCTGTTTCCTCAACACCGATTTTTTTAATGCATCAAATTCTGTATTTTTGTGCTGCATTTGATTTGTGTACAGCATGTACTGAATCCTTTGCTTACTTTTGTGCCCAAGGTGCATTTGTTTCTCTCTCCTTTTCTTTAATAGACAATACCGTATTGGTCTACTGACACAAAAAGCAAATGAAAACTATGGCCTGTTTTTCTTTCTTTTTTCTTTCTTTCTGGCTGATACTCCTGCGGACATTGCCTGTATAGACAGGCAGTGGAGTTTTGTGTGTATGACCGTTTCTCCATATACTGCCATTAAGGCAGCCATACTCCAACATCGGGGAAGGTGCATGCTATGTGTAACGTGTCATCCATACCAACGTCCAAACTGGCCTTCTCTTCCGAAAGTTGGTGACGGGATTTTACGTGTGTGCAAGATGTTGTGCGTGCATTCACACACAGAACCTCGGTTTATAGTCTCATTCGAAGGACTGTATGGGGAATGGAGTCAGAACCATTGTCAACTCCGAGGGAAAAATCCCCTTGTACTGAAATTCGAACCCGCAGCCCCAGGATCACGAGTCCGGCGCTCTTCCAACCGAGCTATTCCAGCCCCCTATGGCCTGTTTCTTGCACATGACTACAAAGCAAAATATGACGAGGACTGTGCACCCAATACATGAAACAACCCAGTACCACACACCACAGCTTCCTGGGTGCAAATTCAGTCAGAGATGCGGAGCAGGTTTGTCAGTGGTCATTTCTTCCATGAGGGGTATCAGTAAATGAGTGTAAATAAATCAATTACCACTTTCGGTGTTACTCCAGGAAAAAGAAGAATACAGTTTTAAAATCCACATTCCCAGCACAGTCGCATCATGGTTGGTTTGTCATTAGTTACTCCCTTTATTTTGGAGTCAGCCACCTTAAAATCAAAATGAAGGTCATTTGCATAGAAGAAGAACAACTCATTTTTATGTTGCTGGGGGTTATGTGCCTTGGTTTGGCCATTTCATGAACGGAACCTCTCTAACTCAGAGTGAACAGTGCTGAGAAATTCATCCTGCTCCCCCTCCCGTTATGCTTTACAATACTCCAATTCCATGAGAACCCTTCCTTTGGTGATAAAGCTCGTAGTAAACTTGTGACTTTTTCTTTTCAACATGGTGATAATGTCACAGTACTATGCAGTCTCCTTTTTCTGCTCAGCCTGGTGAAAAAATCACTCGTTGTATCATATAACATGTCATGTGCTTTGCTATTTCTGCCCACAACTCCAGGACAGAGCACTGATGTCATGATGCTCTGCTTATTGCTGTTCAATATATATTCTGATTCAAAATGTTTTGATTCCGGCTATTATATTATTCTGTAGACAGGACTAAGCTGTAGGGGACTCGATGATAATACTGGCAGAGTCGGAAAGAGGACAGAAAGGAGAGGAGACGTGTGTAGTTTTGCCTGTTTCAGCTAGCTGTGCTAAAACTGTTGTTAGTGCTCTGTGCAAGATGTCTGCACCGTCAGCAGTGTCATTCTGTCGCTAACAATGTCTGACAGTGTCATTCTGTCACTAACAATGTCTGACAGTGTCATTCTGTCACTAACAATGTCTGACAGTGTCATTCTGTCACTAACAATGTCTGACAGTGTCATTCTGTCACCAACAGGTCTGACTGTGTCATTCTGTCACTAACAATGTCTGACAGTGTCATTCTGTCGCTAACAATGTCTGACAGTGTCATTCTGTCACTAACAATGTCTGACAGTGTCATTCTGTCACTAACAATGTCTGACAGTGTCATTCTGTCACCAACAGGTCTGACTGTGTCATTCTGTCACTAACAATGTCTGACAGTGTCATTCTGTCACTAACAATGTCTGACAGTGTCATTCTGTCACTAACAATGTCTGACAGTGTCATTCTGTCACTAACAATGTCTGACAGTGTCATTCTGTCACTAACAGGGTCTGACAGTGTCATTCTGTCACTAACAATGTCTGACAGTGTCATTCTGTCACTAACAATGTCTGACAGTGTCATTCTGTCACTAACAATGTCTGACAGTGTCATTCTGTCACTAACAGGTCTGACAGTGTCATTCTGTCACTAACAGGGTCTGACAGTGTCATTCTGTCACTAACGATGTCTGACAGTGTCATTCTGTCACTAACAGGGTCTGACAGTGTCATTCTGTCACTAACAATGTCTGACAGTGTCATTCTGTCACTAACAATGTCTGACAGTGTCATTCTGTCACTAACAGGGTCTGACAGTGTCATTCTGTCACTAACAATGTCTGACAGTGTCATTCTGTCACTAACAGGTCTGACAGTGTCATTCTGTCACTAACAATGTCTGACAGTGTCATTCTGTCACTAACAGGGTCTGACAGTGTCATTCTGTCACTAACGATGTCTGACAGTGTCATTCTGTCACTAACAGGGTCTGACAGTGTCATTCTTTCACCAAGAGGTCGGAGGGTGTCATTCTGTCACATACAGGTTAGAGGGTGTCATTGTCACTAACAGGTGGGAGGGTGTCCTTGTCACTAACAGGTGGGAGGGTGTCCTTGTCACTAACAGGTTGGAGGGTGTCATTGTCACTAACAGGTCGGAGGGCGTCATTGTCACTAACAGGTTGGAGGGTGTCATTGTCACTAACAGGTCGGAGGGTGTCATTCTGTCACATACAGGTCGGAGGGTGTCATTCTGTCACATACAGGTCATAGGGTGTGTCATTGTCACTAACAGGTTGGAGGTGTCATTGTCACAAACAGGTTGGAGGGTGTCATTGTCACTAACAGGTCGGAGGGTGTCATTGTCACCAACAGGTTGGAGGGTGTCTTTGTCACTAACAGTTCGGAGGGTGTCTTTGTCACTAACAGGTTGGAGGGTGTCATTGTCACTAACAGGTAGGAGGGTGTCATTGTCACTAACAGGTTGGAGGGTGTCATTGTCACATTCAGGTTGGAGGGTGTCATTGTCACATTCAGTGGGAGGGGGTGTCATTGTCACATTCAGGTTGGAGGGTGTCATTGTCACATTCAGGTTGGAGGGTGTCATTGTCACATTTCAGGTTGGAGGGTGTCATTGTCACATTCAGGTTGGAGGGTGTCATTGTCACATTCAGGTTGGAGGGTGTCATTGTCACATTCAGGTGGGAGGGTGTCATTGTCACTAACAGGTGGGATGGTGTCCTTGTCACTAACAGGTTGGAGGATGTCATTGTCACATTCAGGTTGGAGGGTGTCATTGTCACATTCAGGTTGGAGGGTGTCATTGTCACATTCAGGTTGGAGGGTGTCCTTGTCACTAACAGTTGGAGGGTGTCATTGTCACATTCAGGTTGTAGGGTGTCATTCTCACTAACAGGTTGGAGGGTGTCCTTGTCACTAACAGGTTGGAGGGTGTCATTGTCACATACAGGTTGGAGAGTGTCATTGTCACTACAGGTTGGAGGGTGTCCTTGTCACTAACAGGTCGGAGGGTGTCCTTGTCACTAACACTGAGTAACAGGTGGGAGGGTGTCCTTGTCACTAACAGGTTGGAGGGTGTCATTGTCACTAACAGGTTGGAGGGTGTCTTTGTCACTAACAGGTGGGAGGGTGTCCTTGTCACTAACAGGTTGGAGGGTGTCCTTGTCACTAACAGGTTGGAGGGTGTCCTTGTCACTAACAGGTCGGAGGGTGTCATTGTCACTAACAGGTTGGAGGGTGTCATTGTCACATACAGGTTGGAGGGTGTCATTGTCACTAACAGGTTGGAGGGTGTCCTTGTCACTAACAGGTCGGAGGGTGTCATTGTCACATACAGGTCGGAGGGTGTCATTGTCACTAACAGGTTGGAGGGTGTCATTGTCACATTCAGGTTGGAGGGTGTCATTGTCACATTCAGGTTGGAGGGTGTCATTGTCACTAACAGGTGGGAGGGTGTCCTTGTCACTAACAGGTGGGAGGGTGTCATTGTCACATACAGGTCGGAGGGTGTCTTTGTCACTAACAGGTCGGAGGGTGTCATTGTCACTAACAGGTCGGAGGGTGTCATTGTCACATTCAGGTTGGAGGGTGTCCTTGTCACTAACAGGTGGGGAGGGTGTCACTGTCACTAACAGGTTGAGGGTGTCATTGTCACTAACAGGTTGGAGGGTGTCATTGTCACTAACAGGTCGGAGGGTGTCATTGTCACTAACAGGCTGGAAGGTGTCATTGTCACATTCAGGTTGGAGGGTGTCATTGTCACTAACAGGTTGGAGGGTGTCATTGTCACATTCAGGTTGGAGGGTGTCATTGTCACATTCAGGTTGGAGGGTGTCCTTGTCACTAACAGGTGGGAGGGTGTCATTGTCACTAACAGGTCGGAGGGTGTCATTGTCACTAACAGGTGGGAGGGTGTCCTTGTCACTAACAGGTTGGAGGGTGTCTTTGTCACTAACAGGTGGGAGGGTGTCATTGTCACATTCAGGTTGGAGGGTGTCATTGTCACTAACAGTTCAGAGGGTGTCATTGTCACTAACGGGTTGGAGGGTGTCATTGTCACATACAGGTTGGAGGGTTTCATTGTCACATTCAGGTTGGAGGGTGTCATTGTCACTAACAGGTGGGAGGGTGTCATTGTCACTAACAGGTGGGAGGGTGTCCTTGTCACTAACAGGTTGGAGGGTGTCTTTGTCACTGACAGGTGGGAGGGTGTCATTGTCACATTCAGGTTGGAGGGTGTCATTGTCACTAACAGTTCAGAGGGTGTCATTGTCACTAACAGGTTGGAGGGTGTCCTTGTCACTAACAGGTGGGAGGGTGTCACTGTCACTAACAGGTTGGAGGGTGTCATTGTCACTAACAGGTGGGAGGGTGTCATTGTCACTAACAGGTTGGAGGGTGTCATTGTCACTAACAGGTGGGAGGGTGTCCTTGTCACTAACAGGTTGGAGGGTGTCATTGTCACTAACAGGTTGGAGGGTGTCATTGTCACTAACAGGTGGGAGGGTTTCCTTGTCACTAACAGGTTGGAGGGTGTCATTGTCACTAACAGGTAGGAGGGTGTCATTGTCACATACAGGTTGGAGGGTGTCATTGTCACATTCAGGTTGGAGGGTGTCATTGTCACTAACAGGTGGGAGGGTGTCATTGTCACTAACAGGTTGGAGGGTGTCATTGTCACACAGGTTGGAGGGTGTCCTTGTCACTAACAGGTTGGAGGGTGTCATTGTCACTAACAGGTTGGAGGGTGTCATTGTCACTAACAGGCTGGAGGGTGTCCTTGTCACTAACAGGTTGGAGGGTGTCATTGTCACTAACAGGTGGGAGGGTGTCATTCTGTCACATACAGGTTGGAGGGTGTCCTTGTCACTAACAGGTCGGAGGGTGTCATTGTCACTAACAGGTTGGAGGTGTGTCCTTGTCACTAACAGGTTGGAGGATGTCATTCTGTCACATACAGGTTGGAGGGTTTTCATTGTCACTAGCAGGTGGGAGGGTGTCATTGTCACTAACAGGTGGGAGGGTGTCCTTGTCACTAACAGGTGGGAGGGTGTCCTTGTCACTAACAGTTGGAGGGTGTCATTGTCACTAACAGGTTGGAGGGTGTCCTTGTCACTAACAGGTGGGAGGGTGTCCTTGTCACTAACAGGTTGGAGGGTGTCATTGTCACTAACAGTTCAGAGGGTGTCATTGTCACATTGAGGTTGGAGGGTGTCATTCTGTCACATTCAGGTTGGAGGGTGTCATTGTCACATTGAGGTTGGAGGGTGTCATTGTCACTAACAGTTCAGAGGGTGTCATTGTCACATTCAGGCTGGAGGGTGTCATTCTGTCACATTGAGGTCGGAGGGCGTCATTCTGTCACTGACAGGTCGGAGGGTGTCACAGACCATGGATCAGAGCTGGCAGTCGCTGGCCTCCATGCTGAGCCCAGCCACACTGGAATCCATCGCTGACCCTCCGCTTCACTGCCATGACCCCAGTGCAGGTACGTGGAACCATTCCATCAGAACTTGACTTGTGTGGCTGTGCTTCAGGCCCTGATTGCTTCATTTTGATTTATGATTTGATTTTTGTCAGTCGGTTTTAGATGGCCCCTGTGAAGGTGAACTGAGGTCTTGAGAGAAGGAACCAATCCGTGGGCAATGAGGAGTTATAGAAAGATGCTAGACGTCAGATTGATTGTGTAACCAATGAGAAAGTGTGTGGAACCATCAAGCAGTGTTTTGAATCATTAAAGAGAGATCTGCTGATGTCAGAAAGGAAACTGTGGTGTTACGACCATGTAGGTTGTAGCAAGCTCCAGTAGCCGTGATGAAACAGTTCCCCAGAGAAAAACAGCTGAGAGAGGGATACAGTGTGGACTCCAGATCTGAAAAAAAAAAAAAAGAAGAAGAAAAGAAAAGAAAGAAAATAAAAAGAAAACCTCGATGGGCTTACAGCATCGCAGAACGGACACAGAACTCATTTGGGGAGACTCAGACTTTGGCACGCAACAGACAGAACCGTAGGAGCATGGTGAACTGTTCTTCAGTGGGGTACCACAATGACACTCTACTGAGTGAACGCATGTGGGAAGAAAAATGAAGTTTCAGTGAGAGAGAGAGAGAGAGAGAGAGAGAGAAAGAGTGAGTGAGAGAGAGAGAATGTTACTCATAGCCCGGCCGAGTGCCAAAGCCATATCAGGGCTGTCGTCTCACTGAAGTCGACTCTCAAAAGAAGTTTCTGGAGTTTCACGGTACCCTGACTGAAGACGGAAGTTGAGACATGCTAATGTTGTAGCAAGCGTTGAGACACTGAGGCACCAAATGAATGGCACCAACATGAACGTAGCGAGCCTTTACCTGCTGAGACTCACCAGGCAAGACAGAAGTGTTTTAGACACTGAGGCACCAAATGAATGCCACAAACATGAACGTAGCGAGCCTTTACCTGCTGAGACTCACCAGGCAAGACAGAAAAAACAAAGGGTGAGCCAAGATCAGTGTTAAAAGGGGAGAAGAACAACTGCCACATAAACATATCGTCAGTCACCATAGAAATGACTCAACAAGAATTTCACGAAGTTGAGGATTAGGGGAAAGGTAAGGTAAGGTAAGGTAAGGTAAGGTAAGGTAAGGTAAGGTAAGGTAAGGTGACGTGCTTATAGCCCAGCCGACTGTCAAGGGCCAGGTAAGAGGGGTAATGTAAGATAAGGTAATGTTGCTTATAGCCCAGCCGACCACCAAGGGCCTGGTAAGAGGGGTAATGTAAGGTAATAAGTAAGTTGCTTATAGCCCAGCCAACCACCAAGGGCCTGGTAAGAGGGGTAATGTAAGGTAAGGTAAAGTAAGTTGCTTATAGCCCAGCCGACTGCCAAGGGCCAGGTAAGAGGGGAGATGTAAGGTAAGGTAAGGTAAGGAAGGTAATGTAATGTTGCTTACAGCCCAGCTGACCACCAAGGGCCAGGTAAGAGGGGAGAAATGGGATCCCAAAGGGGTAATGTGGTGTAACTATGAAATCCTTCACGGACAGCATGAGGGTTATCTGTCCTGTTCAATTTTGTGACCAGAACCATGTGTTTCTGCCTGACGACAGTTTTGTAATGTGGTGTCATTATGAAATCCTTCACGGACAGCATGAGGGTGATCTGTCCTGTTCAATTTTGTGACCAGAACCATGTGTTTCTGCCTGACGACAGTTTTGTAATGTGGTGTAATTATGAAATCCTTCACGGACAGCATGAGGGTTATCTGTCCTGTTCAATTTTGTGACCAGAACCATGTGTTTCTGCCTGACGACAGTTTTGTAATGTGGTGTAATTATGAAATCCTTCACGGACAGCATGAGGGTTATCTGTCCTGTTCAATTTTGTGACCAGAACCATGTGTTTCTGCCTGACGACAGTTTTGTAATGTGGTGTCATTATGAAATCCTTCACGGACAGCATGAGGGTTATCTGTCCTGTTCAATTTTGTGACCAGAACCATGTGTTTTGCCTGACGACAGTTTTGTAATGTGGTGTCATTATGAAATCCTTCACGGACAGCATGAGGGTTATCTGTCCTGTTCAATTTTGTGACCAGAACCATGTGTTTTTCTGCCTGACGACAGTTTTGTAATGTGGTGTCATTATGAAATCCTTCACGGACAGCATGAGGGTTATCTGTCCTGTTCAATTTTGTGACCAGAACCATGTGTTTCTGCCTGACGACAGTTTTGTAATGTGGTCATCATTATGAAATCCTTCACGGACAGCATGAGGGTTATCTGTCCTGTTCAATTTTGTGACCAGAACCATGTGTTTCTGCCTGACGACAGTTTTGTAATGTGGTGTCATTATGAAATCCTTCACGGACAGCATAAGGGTTATCTGTCATGTTCAATTCTGTGACCAGAACCATGTGTTTCTGCCTGACGACAGTTTTGTAATGTGGTGTCATTATGAAATCCTTCACGGACAGCATAAGGGTTATCTGTCATGTTCAATTCTGTGACCAGAACCATGTGTTTTTCTGCCTGACGACAGTTTTGGCTTTTATCCCAAGGATGAGCCCGCTCAGCAGTTCATGCCTGGTGTGTGGTTGTGGCAGTCGGCCCACGGTCTGTTTCCTCAAATGCCGTAACAGTATCATTCTGTTGCATTCCCAACATCAGGGAGAGAAAAAGCTCTGTAGTGTTTATTGATCATGGGGGGGGGGGGGGTTTGTTTTTCTCCTGCCTGAAAAAAAGCCCAGCCGGTAGGGTGTCCTTGGCGTTTGTTGCAGGTCAGGTCTGCCCACCAGTGTCTCACCGTCATGATCATTCATGTTCAGTGTTTTTACCAATGCCTTCAGAGAATGGTGACATAATAAGCCCACCCCTGACAAAGCCGATGTAAGATCGCCAGGCTCACCATGATGTACAAAATCATTAACAACATGGTCCAGGTGGATTTGGGCAAACTTCGTAAATCCCAGAAGCCAAAGTTGAGACCACCTAAGGAGAGGGACAGAAGAGCACACTCAGGGCAGCTTGCTAGACTTCAGTGTCAACGGGACTACCCGAGTTATTTGCTCCTCCCGCAAACCATCCCTGAGTGGAACGATTCACTGACTGAGGCTGTGGTTGGAGCCGCGTCTCTTGGCGTGTTCACGTCGGGAGCTCGTAAACTCCACCAGTAGTCACAAGCCTGGTTTTTTTTTTTTGTTTTTGTTTTTGTTTTTTTGTGCCTACCCTCCCATTACAAGCATCAGAATAAGCAGCCTGTTGACTGAGGACACTATACATATGAAGATGAAGACCCCCTCCTGCCATCCACCTTACTCACCTTTTTTTTTTTCTATGTACACAGCCTGATACTCCTGTGGACACTCCCTGTATAGACAGGCAAGGATTAATCCCATCTACCCAACAAAGGGAGTGGAGTTTTGTGTGTATCACCAGTTTTATTTTAATCCTGCCATTAAGGCAGCCATACTCCAACTTCAGGGAAGGTGCATGCTATGTGTAATGTGTCATCCACACCGGCGGCCAAACTGGCCCTTCTCTTCCGAAAGTTGGTGACGGGATTTTACGTGTGTGCAAGATATTATGCGTGTGTTCACACATGGAACCTCGGTTTATAGTCTCATTTGAAGGACTGTATGGGAAATGGAGTCAGAACCAGTGTTAACTCCAAGGAAAAAAAATCCCCCTGTACTGAAAACGGCCAAGCGGAGATTCGAACCTGCAACCCCAGGATCACCAAGATTACAAGTCCAGTGCTCTACCACTGGGCTACTCCCCCCCCCCATCTTACCCTTTTGATTCCCCTTCCACCACCCTCCCCCTCCACTGCCCCCCCCCCCCCCCCCCCCTCCTTTTCCAGAGTCTATCTTCCATCCTTTGCCATAGATCAGTTTGAATGCATCGAAGAAAAAAGAAAAACAAGGAAGAAGTGTCTTAACCTGGGGTCAACGTAAGGATCTTTAGATATTTAATCTAATGCTTCCCCAACTGAGCTATTTGGGCTGACAGAAAGCTCGGTGTTTTTTTTTTTTTTTTTTAATGTATATGAGCGAAAACGGCAAAGCACGTGTGACTTACTTGGAATTTTGGCAGATTGTCGCTTTGCAATATACTCACATTAAATTGGAACTAGTGCAGCTGTAGAGAACAAAAGGGTTGGTTAGCCCTTGATTTGCCTGGTATTCCAATGAGTAACCATGAGAATTTTGAGAAGATAGCACAAAAACTTACAACTTGTATTGCCAGCACCAAAGACTGCAGACTGCAGAGACAGAAAGGATTCAAACAGACAGGTAAACAGACTGATCAACAGACAGATAATGCTTTGCATGTGAGATTACTAATGTTTGCGTCTGCCATGTTGGATGGCTTTTTAGATTAGATTTCAAAGAATTGTGTGAACGAAAGACCTGTGAGTTGATTTTAACGTGGTGACAGCCCTGATATGGCCCTTTGCGGTTGGCTGGGTTTTATAAGCAACATTATCTTATCTTATGTTGATAGATAGGGAAAGTGCAGATACGTCATACAGCTGGCAGTACTGGCTGACTGCGGCATGTGTTGTCCATGATGTTTGCATGTTGTGTGTTGCTACGGTGTTACCAGGCGGCATGCATCCCACAGTTCCTGAGGCAGAAAGACGTGGCGGTGGAGGCGGTGACCGGCAGTGGCAAGACGCTGGCCTTCGTCATCCCCATCATGGAGATCCTGCAGCGCCGGGAGAACACCCTGAACAAACACGAGGTGGTTGCGTGCACTGTGCTGTGCTGGGTCCTGTTGTGGTGTATTAGAATCCACTGTGTTTTATTTGATTATTTTGATTAACTGCTGCATTTGACATTTTAATGCATGTTTTCTATCTGGTTGTATTGTGTTGATATTATTATTTTATATTTGTGTGTGTGTGTGTGTGTGTGTGTGTGTGTGTGTGTGTGTGTGTGTGTGTGTGTACGACAGTGTAATGCAGCAAGCTTGTGATTTGTACTTTGTGCTATTATCATCTAACATTAGGAAATGACTGACAGTTGTTTCATTACTTTAGCACACCATGATATACAATCACAAAACACAACTGGATGACAGTGTAACACGGTGATGTCCTGTGGTTGCTCTTCATACTCGTCACTAATATCAGTTGCATCAAGGAGGCTTGCATGCTGATTCAAAACTGCTACACCCCATCTGCATAAGGCACGGGCATTTTGAAATTTAAAAAAAAAAAAAGGAAAAAGATGGAAAGGTGCGCTTTTGGATAATGCTTTGTATATGGTTCAGTTCCACTCAGTTTATGTTGTGTACAGCTGATCAGGCGGGGCGATATCAGGGTGTAGCAGATGGCAGTGAGAATACTGAAACATGGTCACATAGAGCACTTGACACCACACAGTGCCTTTCACAAGAGCACTTTGCTGGGCAACGGAGTAAGCACATTAAGCAGACAGTAAGGACCAGGCAGAAAATGCTGATGAAACAGACACTCTGCCGCTGGGTTTTAGTAGAACAGAGGAATAGCCCAGTTGGTAGAGCACCGGTCTCGTGATCTTGGGGTTACAGGTTCGAATCTCCACCGGGCTGTTTTTCCATACAGGGGGATTTTTCCCTCGGAGTTAACATTGGTTCTGATTCCATTCCCTTACAGTCCTTTGAATGAGACTATAAACCGAGGTTCCGTGTGTGTGAACGCATGCATAACATCTTGCACACACGTGAAATCCCATCACCAACTTTCGGAAGAGAAGGCCAGTTTGGACGTTGGTATGGATGACACGTTACACATAGCATGCACCTTCCCCGAAGTTGGAGTATGGCTGTCATAACGGGGATACAAAAAAACCAACTCCACTCCCTTTGTTGGGTAGATGGGATTAATCCTTGCCTGTCTACATAGGGAGTGTCCGCAGGAGTATCAGCCTGCGTAAACAGAAAGAAAGAAAAGAAAGTAGAGCGGTCCACTGGTCAATGGACTAACCACATTACACGGACAGTAAGGGACATGCAAGAAAATGCTGATGAAAGAGATACTCTGTGGCTGGATTTTAGTAGAGCAGTCCACTGGTTGATACACCTGATCATTTTCAGTTTTTATCCATGCTGGTACTCTTTCAGGTGGGAGCCATTATCCTGACGCCGACCCGAGAGCTGGCCATCCAGATCGACGAAGTGGTCTCCCACTTTCTGAAGCGCCACCCCCAGTTGTCTTCCCTGCTTCTCATAGGTGGCACCAGCTGTGCGCAGGACATCACCAATTCACTGCCCATGGGTGAGTGCTGTGGGTGTGTTGCTGGGTACAGGTGCACCGTGCGTTTGGTCTTTGAAGAGGCAGGTGGATGAGTGCTGTGGGTATGTCGCTGGGTGCAGGTGCACCGTGCGTTTGGTCTTTGAAGAGGCAGGTGAATGAGTGCTGTGGGTATGTTGCTGGGTGCAGGTGCACCGTGCGTTTGGTCTTTGAAGAGGCAGGTGGATGAGTGCTGTGGGTATGTTGCTGGGTGCAGGTGCACCGTGCGTTTGGTCTTTGAAGAGGCAACAAAAGTTTGGCCAGATGGAGCCGGCATTTTCAAGGCCTGTATCAGTTTGGGGAAATGCATCTGAAGTTTGGGAAAAGGGGGAAAAATGTGTCTCATAATTTTTGGAAAAGAGGGAAATGCATTTAAAGTTTGGGGAAATTTGACCCAGCTGTTCAGTGTATGCAATGTGTCACCATTCAAGTCCTGAGCCATAGATGTGTTGCAGGACTAGAAATAACCAACAAATTTAAATTAAAAGTTTGCCTGGGGGTCTCAATCATTGTTTGCTCTTGGTTGCTAACGGCTGGATGAAAATTGTAATTCTTCTTTGATTTGCACTTCATATTTCTGGCCAGGTGGCCAGCGATCCATAAGGAGTCCACAGTGCCTGTGATAGGTTGATTAAGCAGTGGTTGGCTTGGAAAAGAAGAATGAAAATACAATTCATGGATGAGGAAGGGTAGTTTAATAATGTTTTCTGTTGAGGTTTGGGAATTCTGTGTCAACAGACGGTGAAAGTCTAGGAAATGTGTGTGACTTTTTGAAATGATCGTAAAGAGTTCCGAATGTATGCTGAACTGTAAATGTCTCACTGCAAGGCTTGCTGTGTAGAGTTTGAAAAAATACTGTATGGAACGCTAAATGTGTCGAGTGATGACAATAAAGATGATTGTATAGAGTTCCTAACATGATACGTTGAACCGCAAATGTGTAGAGGCCTTATTGACAGATGATTTCATTCTCCAAACATGCCATGTTGAATTGTAAATGTGTAGAGGCCTTGTTGACCGTAAAGATGGTGTCATAGAGTTCCAGACATGCTGTATTAAAGTGTGAAGGTGAAGAGCCATTTGATGATATCTAAACTGACTTAGCAGTGTCCGATACAGTCAGTTGTCAGTGCCACCTCTGGCTTCAAAACTAACTTTATCAATATCCAAGGGTAGTGTCAAGCGAACAGTGACACATGGAATGGTGATTTCTGCAAAACTAACTTTATCAATATCCCAGCGTAGTGTGTCAAGCTAACAGTGACACATGGAATGGCGATTTGAAGAGTTTCTGAAAAATGTCAATCCACTAAACAGGGCTGATTAAAAAAAACAAAACCTCAGTATCACAGGATTGTGCGCGTTTGTTGCACACCACTGCAGGACTGTAGACACAGTGATAATGTTGACACAGTTTCGGCTTTGCTGCGGTTTTTCAGGCAACATCCTCATCGCTACACCAGGTCGTCTGGATGACCTCTTCTCCCGCAAACAGTCTGGTTTTAACCTGGCGGCCAGCGTCAAAGCCTTGGTGAGTTTCTCCATCGTCAATCCGTTCTTGCCAAAATCTTCATGAATGGGTTTGGCTTTGTGTTCAGGCCAAAGCCTGTTGTGTGTATGGTTGAGGTGAGAGAGAAAAGAGATCAGTGATGACTCAGTACTCCCTGGTTGGTCTGTGATAAATGATGTCTGTGTCGTGGTGAGGTGCAAGGGGAGGTGACTGCAGGCAGAAGTTGACTCAATTTTTTTAAAAGAATTCTTAGTCTGTCGGCCAAACAACAGGGACAAACAAATGACAAGACAAACCACGACGCATTTCGACCTTTTAGGTATTCTTCAGGCAAGGTAAATAACATTCACACAAACTTATTTGCTCCTGTGGTTTGGCGAACTTACCGATAAATCTTTTTTTAAGATTTGTCTGTGTCATTGTGATTGACATTACTATAAAGTTTCAAGGTCTGTGTCTGTCCTCTGGCTATGGGAATTGATGTCTGTGTCATTGTGATTGACATTACTATAAAGTTTCAAGGTCTGTGTCTGTCCTCTGGCTATGGGAATTGATGTCTGTGTCACTGTGATTGACATTACTATAAAGTTTCAAGGTCTGTGTCTGTCCTCTGGCTATGTCTGTGTCATTGCGATTGATGTTACTATAAAGTTTCAAGGTCTGTGTCTGTCCTTTGGCTATGGGAATTGATGTCTGTGTCATTGTGATTGACAATGTCTGTGTCATTGTGATTGACAATGTCTGTGTCATTGTGATTGACATTACTATAAAGTTTCAAGGTCTGTGTCTGTCCTCTGGCTATGGGAATTGATGTCTGTGTCATTGTGATTGACAATGTCTGTGTCATTGTGATTGACAATGTCTGTGTCATTGTGATTGACATTACTATAAAGTTTCAAGGTCTGTGTCTGTCCTCTGGCTATGGGAATGATGTCTGTGTCATTGTGATTGACAATGTCTGTGTCATTGTGATTGACAATATCTGTGTCATTGTGATTGACATTACTATAAAGTTTCAAGGTCTGTGTCTGTCCTCTGGCTATGGGAATCGATGTCTGTGTCACTGCGATTGACATTACTGTAAAGTTTCAGGTCTGTATCTGACCTCTGGCTATGGGAATTGATGTCTGTATCACTGCGATTGACATTACTATAAAGTTTCAAGGTCTGTATCTGACCTCTGGCTATGGGAATTGATGTCTGTGTGCTATTCCTTGTGATGGACACTACAAGGTCTGTGTCTGTGATGATTGATGTCTGTGTCTGTGTGATGGACGCTACAGTGATGTTCCAAGGTCTGTGTCTGTCTGTGATGATTGATGTCTGTGATGAGTGATGTCTGTGATGAGTGATGTCTGTGGTGATTGATGTCTGTGATGATTGATGTCTGTGTCTGCGTGATGGACACTACAATGATGTTCCAAGGTCTGTGTCTGTCTGTGATGATTGATGTCTGTGATGAGTGATGTCTGTGATGAGTGATGTCTGTGGTGATTGATGTCTGTGTCTGTGTGATGGACGCTACAGTGATGTTCCAAGGTCTGTGTCTGTCTGTGATGATTGATGTTTGTGATGAGTGATCATGTGATGTCTGTGATGAACATTGTCTGTGATGATTGATGTCTGTGTCTGTGTGATGGACGCTACAGTGATGTTCCAAGGGCTGTGTCTGTCTGTGATGATTGATGTCTGTGATGAGTGATCATGTGATGTCTGTGATGATCATTGTCTGTGATGATTGATGTCTGTGTCTGTGTGATGGACGCTACAATGATGTTCCAAGGTCTGTGCCTGTGATGAGTGATGTCTGTGATGAGTGATGTCTGTGATGATTGATGTCTATGTCATTGTGATGTCTGTGTGATGTCTGTGTCTGTGTGATGTCTGTGTCTGTGTGATGACTGATGTCTGTGATGAATGATGTCTGTGTCTATGTGATGTCTGTGTCTGTGTGATGTCTGCGTCTGTGATGATTGATGTCTGTGTCATTGTGATGTCTGTGTCTGCGTGGTGGACACTACAGTGGTGTTTTCAAGGTCTGTGTCTGTGATGATTGATATCTGTGATGATTGATGTCTGTGTCTGTGTGGTGGGCCAAATGTTTTTCCAAGTCCAGTGTCTGTCCTGCAGGAGGTTCTTGTGCTGGACGAAGCTGACCGCTTACTGGACATGGGATTTGAGGCCAGGTGACAGATTCTTTCTTTCTCTCTGTCTCTGTCTCTCTCTCTCTTCCCCTCTCTCCCTTTTTCCTTCTCTCTCTCTCTTTCTCTGTCTGTTTGCCTGTGTTTCTGCACGCTTTTCTTGTAGTTATGCACTCTGGGAAATTTTTCTTCATTTGAATTCTTTTCCAGTAACTGTGTGTGTGTGTGTGGTGGGGGGTGTGGGTAGGGAGGTAGAAGGAGGGGGGGGAGAGGGAAAGGGAGGTGCTGTGTGTAAGTGTACAGGAAACAGATGTGAAACAGAATCACATCATTAAATTTGATTTTAAAAGACCATGTACGTGTTGTGTGTGTGTGTGTTGTGTGTGTGTGTGTGTGTGTGTGTGTGATGTGTGTAAGTGTACAGGAAACAGATGTGAAACAGAATCACATCATTAAATTTGATTTTAAAAAGACCATGTACATGTGTGTGTGTGTGTGTGTGTGTGGTGTGATGTGTGTAAGTGTACAGGAAACAGATGTGAAACAGAATCACATCATTAAATTTG
>JADBJO010003981.1:213027-218654 GCA_016801955.1 Conus betulinus | reverse complement strand
GGAGGGGAGGGAGGAGGGAGGAAGGGGGGCAGGGATATGGGAGCGGAGGGAGATGGGAGAGAGGGAGGAGGGATGATCGAGGGGACGGAGAGAGCGGAGGAGCGACGAGAGGGGCAGAGAGAGGTGAGGAGAGAGGAGACGAGAGAGAGAGAGAGGGAGACTGACACTTGGACACTTCGATATTTTTAATTGTCTTTACGAGAGAAGAGAAGAGAGGGAGAGAGAGACGCGGAGAGAGAGGGGGAGGAGAGAGCGGAGAGAGAGAGAGAGAGAGAAGGACAAGTTGTTGGAGAAGAAATTAGGGATTCAAACGCCTTTTTTTTTTAACAAAGAAACATGGCTGAACAGGAACCGAAAACTAAATATTTCAAAGGGAAAAAAGTCAGCAAAAAGAAAAAAGCAAAGTAAAGAGAGAACGGCAAAACATGGCTCCTATCGGGGAGAGCAAAAGACTCCACCAAAATCTTCTTTAAAAGAAAAAATAGAAAAAAAAAAAGATAAAAACAAAAAAAAAAGGAAAGAAAGCAAAAGCCCCAAAGAATAAAAAAGCCTGTTGACGCTTGTGATAAAAAAACAAAGAAAGGTTGAAAGAAAAAAAAAAAAAAACAAAAAAAAAAAAAAGAAAAAGTAAAAAAAAACGGCTTGAAAGGAAAAAAAAAGCTGTTGACTTGCTGATAATCGTTGTCGTGATTGAAATGGCTTGAAAAATGACGTTGTCAAACTAGTTTGTCGTCAATCGTTTCTGTTTCATTTGCGAGCTAGGGTATTGACGCTTGATGTTGTCTTTAAGAATCAGAGAGAGAAGGAGAGAGAGGAGAAGGAGAGAGAAGAGAGAAGACAGGCAATTAGACGGGGAAAGATAATTAGTTGGAGATTAAAGAGCTTTTCAAAAAGTACTTGGTTGAACAAACTAGATACCAAAGGAAAACCAAACGTAGTCCAGAAAACGCAAAGGAAAGAAACAAGACAAACATTGGGCCTGTCTGGGAAAACAAAAAAAACAACAACAACAACAACAACAACCAAACCGCCAAACCTAAAAAAAAAAAAAAAAAACAAAAAAAAGCCTTCGGACTTGTGATAATCGTGCTGCTAATCGATGTGATGATTAACGACTTGAAAATGACGTTGTCAGTTTGTCGTCAATAGTTCTGTTTTCGTTTTGCAGCCAGTAGTTAAGCTTGATAAAGTGTTTTTAGAACTCCAAGAGGAGAGAGAGAGAGGAGAGGAGAGAGAGAGAGGAGAGAGAGAGAGAGAGCGAGAGAGGAGAGAGAGAGAGAGAGAGAGGAGAATGTTTGCAGTATTGAAGAGCTATATTAAACCGCCGCTACCGAACACAGGCTGAACAGGCAACCAACAACTAAACATCAAAGGAAATAATGCACAAAAGAAGCAATGTTAAGCAACAAGGCAGTGCTGGGTCCTATCGGAAAGAAACACCACCAAATCTGATACAGCCTATAGCTGTTGAGTTGATGATAATCGCGTCATTTACAATGACGTGAAAAAATGACGTTGTCAGTGTGTCGTCAATATCTCTGGAGTTTTCTTTTTTGATGTGCAGAAAGTAATTTAAAGCTTGATGAGTGTTTGTAGAACTGAGAGAGAGAGAGAGAGAGAGAGAGAGAGGGAGAGAGAGAGAGAGTTTCCCTGTCTCACTCGTTGTGTGCGGGCTTCTTGGAATGTGTAACAGGAGATCTCATCTGATCGATTGCAACAGATCAATAAGTCGGGTTTTCCAATGGAATGGCGGTCAGGCTTGCGATTAGAATGGAGTCGTCGGTTATTTCGTAAACACCCCGACCCCGACCCCCCCCCCCCCCCCTCTCTCTCTCTCTCTCTCAGCCCTTCACTCCTCCATGCCCCTGCTTTTTTTTTTCCTTCTTATCTATCTCACTGACATGATGGGCAGTTTTGTTTTAAGTGTGAAGCTTACACCGTTGTGTGATTTATGATTAGCTTTGCAGGCAGTATCGTACTGTTTTATAATGCACAGTTGGTACTCTCAGTACACGCGATTTGTTGAGTGATTTAAAAAACTCTCAATGAGGTGCTCTTCTTTTTCTTTCCTCCTCCTTCTTCTTCTTCTGTTGACAGTTGCGCATGGAGCAGAATTTGACGTGAAGACAACTGATATGATATGACGGCAGGCAGTAGGCTGGACAATAAACCCTGGGCACGCGATAGAGCGTAGACAACAGCCGTGACAGCATAGCCTTTAGGCCTAGCCAAAGTCAAACACATAACGTCTGCAAGCAAAAGGTGGGAAGAGACACACATACAAAGACGACGCAATTTGAAAATGACGTGACCCGTTTCACGTCATACCTGTAGAAAATTCATGTTTTGGCTTGTGAAGCAGGTTCGACATACAGAGTTATAAAGTACTAAGCAGGATGTGGTCATTGATCTCAAACTGTACACTGGATCCGCCTCAAAATGAACGAGTTCGTCACAGGGACACTTTCCGTCCTTTAACGATGTTCGGTTTTAAAATTGATCAGGAGTGCAATCTCAAAAACAAACACACACAAACTAACAGACGTCGGTTAAATTATAACCTCCTTTGCGGGTGTAAATTATTCAACAATGAACGTATCATTACGACGAGACTGTACTGTCTTACAGGGTTTGATTAATGACCGGCCTGACCAGCCATCTACGCACTCACCCCTGATCCCAGGATGACCAGATGGTCTTCGTCGTCTCGACGGACAACAAACAACAACAGCATTCAACAATGCCACTATACAATCAATCCGTCTTTTAGCTAGAATCATATTATGCTACAGTGTCTAGTTAATGTAACACTCCAATGAGAATCAGCGTACACTACACTCTATAGTTAATGTATCTTGTCTATGGGAAGCAGAATACGCTACACCGTACTGTTGATACATCGTTACAATGAGGAAAGGATTGCTATACATTCAAGTGCTAGTACACCATTATCGAATTTTACCGCATTGTACAGTTTAAGCCATTACCGGAATTAAAGTGCACTGTATAGGTTCTGTGTTGCATTGCAGTGAGAGAAGGGATGGTTGAATTATAGTGCACTGTATAGGTTCTATGTTGCATTGCGGTGAATGGATGGTTGATGTACTGTTACGATAAAAACCATGTTACACTTCATTCCGTTGTCAATGAGTTAAAATAAAGGGAATTCACTGCATTTCATTGTATGATCAAAATGACGTAAAAACGTTGTCAATGAGTTAGAATAAAGAAATTCACTGCATTTCATTGTATGATCAAAATGACGTCAAACGTTGTCAATGAGTTAAAATAAAGAGAATTCACTGCATTTCACTGTATGATCAAAATGACGTATCAGTGAGATCACACTGCATTGTGGGATTACTGTTCTGATCAGAAATATATGATTCAATATTGTATAGTGGATGTTACATTACAACAAATTATTTTATACTTACGGAGTTTAGTTGATACGTCATTACAATGAAAATTATTTTACACGACAACTTATAACAATGAAAATGATATTACACTACAACTTACAGGTATTGTAATGTTACGAACGTGATACTTCTTTGCCGATTAACGTATTGTTACATATTCTGTATTACACCAGCTTGTGTATTTAATGAATCATTGTAACAAGAACTACATTTCGCTTCGCTACGGCCAGTACTCTCTATACAATCGTAAATACTTTACAATACCTTGTATAAACTAAGACATCAGATCAATCAATTATGATAAAAACACATACTATGAGTAGTCGTTCACTGCCTTCACAATACTAGTACACTCCCCTCCACAGATAAACATCATAAAAGAATAAAGAAAAGAAGATGTTATATACATTGCGAGGTTAATGTATTGTTGCAGGGGTTTATGACATAATACACGGTTATCTTAGAAATGGGAACAATGATTTTTTTTTTTTTTTTTTTTTCCTAAAGAACATGTGCTACAAGACTGGAAACTCGACTGTAAAGTGTAAAGTGTCTGTCTATCAGTTTTTTTGTCTGTCTGTCTCTCTATTTCTCTCTCTCTCTCTCTCTCTCTCTCTCTCTCTCTCTCTCTCTCCTCCTCACCCCCTGTCCCCGTGTGTGTGTGTGGTGTCGGTGTGTGTGGTGTGTGTGTGTGGTGTCCCCCTGTCTCTCTCTCCCTCTCTCTTCGCCCTTTCTCTTCCCCACATTGTGTCCACCAGTCTCTTCTCTCACTCTCCACCGACCAATCTGCTCTCCAACTCCAATTATTCTCTCAATTATACTGTAATTTACTTTATCATCTCCTGTACACATAATTCTCTAATTATATGTAATTTACTTAATTATCTCCTGTGGTGTAAACATACTGGCCTACAGAAAGGGATTTTTGATATACGCTGAATTAAATTTCAAACCAGGTTGTTTTTCGCTAACCATTATTGAAGTAAACAATGTTTGCGTTCTGATTCTAACATTATTCTTTTACTCCCCTCCCTCAACCCCCCCCCCCCCCCCCCCCCCCCTCCACCTCCCCCCTTCTCTCCCATCGAACTCGATCGATCATATCTATCTACGTATGTCTGTCTATCTGTCTCTGTTTTTTTCTGTCCTGTCTGTCTCTTTCTCCCTGAAATGTGCATGCAACATATGACGGCGGCAAACAAATCAATAACGCATGGAACTCTAGTGCTTCAACTTTTATGAGGTCATCTGCCTGTTTGTCTGTCTGTTCGTCCATCCGTCCGTCTCTCTCTCTCCCTCTCTCTCTCTCTCTCTCCCTCTCTCTCTCTCTCTCTCTCTCTCTCTCTCTCTCTCTTCTCCTCTCCTCTTTCTCTCTCTCTCTCTCGCGCGCGCGCGCAGCGCGCGCTCAAATACTTCATAAGAACGGTGTTTTGTCAACAAAGTTGAATTTCGCATTTACATTAAACGGATCACAAAACCAAAATAGAAAAACGATTTTATTCAATGCTATAAAAGTTATCAAAATGTTGAAAAAACCAATTACGATCTATCCACTCCGAGTCCTTTAGGGCAGAAAGTTTTGATACACAGATTAGACCGGGTTTTTAACTTGCACGGGGAAAATATAGCGCCGAGGCCCTACGATCGATGTTCAAATGCAAAAGTTTCTGTACCTCTTGCCATCAAACGCTTCTTGCGTGTCACACACTGCGTTCATACCTCTGCAGATGGTGAGTCGTATGTAACGTTGTTTGTACGATACATAACACATTTTGTAAAGGAAAAAAAAGTAAGCAGGTTACTGATGTTTAAAATCCTGCAGAGAGGCAAAGGAAATACAACTACAGCCATAAGGAGAAAGGGGAAGCAACAGAACAGAGAATATCTATGAGAACTTTCAGAAGTTGGATTCGGCACAGTTTGGACTGGACTCGGTGTCGTATAATATCTGGGAACCGTGATATCTGGGAACGCGTTCCCAGATTTCCTGAACTTCCAATCGTAAAATCTGGGAACTGGTCTCAGACAGAGTTTGTGAAAATCGAGAAATTAATGAAAAAAAAAAAGTAACAAGAAGGCCAAAGATCTCAATTGCACACTTAAATAAATTGTGTCCTACCTTATCTCGAAAAGCCATTCTTTTTTCGTCTTCTTTCTGCCCTTCTGAGATCTAAAAGACCACGTTCCCAGATCTCACGGGCCTTT
>JADBJO010003981.1:198027-203027 GCA_016801955.1 Conus betulinus | reverse complement strand
ATTTAATTTACCAGGATAATAGGATAAGTATATAAATACTTTTTTTTTCACCCAGTCCAGGGGACACATACACACACACAAATATGTACAGAATAACCAATTAATTAATTCGCTATATACAACTGAAGTCAATATCATTGACAAAATATGAACAAGCGCGCAGGTGGCTATTTCGTAAGTAGCATTGACAACGGAGGTAATCAAGGTCTGGACCGCAGCTGTTCGCATTTCGGCACTGATGAGACTGGCGATGGTAAAGACTGATTTTTTTTTTTTTTTTTTTTTTGTATGATTTTGCTTTGTGTTATCACGTGGTGGTGTGAGTATTTCAAGTATGTCTTCACGTGAAGCATTCGCACAGACCTGGTGTTAAAATGAAATACTAAATGGATGGGATCTAGCATTCCTCTTTTTTTTCCCCCTTTTGGAACGTTGTACAATACGCCGTGATTAGAGTCAATAGTTGAGAAACGTTTTCTTGACGATTTGGCCGGATAATGTGACTGAACTGTGTGAGTGAGGATGCAACGACATAAAACTGGTAGGAAGAAACCTGCCTTTGGATGGTTGTTAAATGTTTATTTCTTTAACCGTTTGTCAGCCGGTCTGTCTGCTGTCAGTATACGCATTTTGTCTGTCTCTCATCCTCCCATCAATCCTGTGACCGCCAGGTGCAGGCTGTTGTGAAATGGTCAGCTGGTCGGGGCATCTCTGGCCAGGGAAAGGTGGTGGCTGTGGTATATGTATGTCAGGGAAAGGTTGGTGGCTGTGGTAAAGTATGTCAGGGGAAGGTTGGTGGCTGTGGTAAAGTATGTCAGGGAAAGGTTGGTGGCTGTGTGGTAAAGTATGTCAGGGAAAGGTTGGTGGCTGTGGTAAAGTATGTCAGTGATAAAGTATGTCAGGGGAAGGTTGGTGGCTGTGGTAAAGTATGTCAGGGAAAGGTTGGTTGGTGGCTGTGGTAAAGTATGTCAGGGAAAGGTTGGTGGCTGTGGTAAAGTATGTCTGTGGTAAAGTATGTCAGGGAAAGGTTGGTGGCTGTGGTAAAGTATATGGGGAAAGGTTGGTGGTAAAGTATGTCAGGGAAATGTGGGTGGCTGGCTGGTATATGTATGTCAGGGAAAGGTTGGTGGTGGGTTAAAGTGTGGTAAAGTATGTCAGGGGAAAGGTTGGTGGCTGTGTGGTAAAGTATGTCAGGGAAAGGTTGGTGGCTGTGGTAAAGTATGTCAGGGGTAAAGGTTGGGTTGGTGGCTGTGGTAAAGTATGGGGGTAAAGTATGTCAGGTATGTGGTAAAGTATGTCAAAAGTAGGTGGCAGTATGTCAGGGAAGGTTGGTGGCTGTGGTAAAGTATGTCAGGGAAAGTTGGTGGCTGTGACAAAGTATGTCAGGGAAAGGTTGGTGGCTGTGGTAGGGTGGTGGCATGTGGTGGGAAAGTTGGTGGCTGGTAGGGGTGGGGGGCTGTGCTCCTTCCAGGCTGACGGTGGTGTGCATGTCTGGGGGTATGCCAGGGAAAGGTGGGTGGCTGTGGTATAGTATGCCAGGGAAAGGTTGCTGCGGCTGTGAGGGTATCTCTTTCGTCTTGTGTTGGTAGTCAGGGAAAGGTTGGTGGCTGTGTAAAGTAGGCCAGGGAAAGGAAAGGTTGGTAGTATGCCAGGGAAAGGTGGGTATAGTATGTCAGGGAAAGGTTGGTGGCTGTGGTAAAGTATAAAGTAGGGGAAAGGGTTGGCTGTGGCTATGTGAGTAAAAAGTGGGTGGTCAGAAAAAGGCAGGGAAAGCGGTGGCTGTAAAAGGAGGAAAGGGTTAAAAGGGGAGGGTTGGGGGAGGGATTGGGTGGTGTCATAGCTGAAACATGACACGTTTCATCTGGAGCTGGCTTTTAACGGCCCTGTTCATTCCCCCTCTTCCTCCCCCCCTCCGTCCCTGAGCCATACAAGCTTCCCGTTGCGTGTTATCGCGGGACACGTGAATCAAATGGGCAAAACTGCCGTCTTTGTGCTTCAAAAGAACGGCAGTCGAGTTTTCCCCCCAGACCGCAACGTAAAGACCGTGGGAAAATGCAACAGTAGTTCTTTTTGCACGACACGTTTCGGAACTCATTGCCGAGCAAATTAGCGCCACAGCTAGCTCCTCTCTGCCAGAGTTGAAACAAGTCTTTAAAACCTCCTTCCACCCGTATTGCTGACGAGCTGTGCTGTCAGTTTTGTGCGTTAGGGGGTGGGAGGCATGTCTGAGGGAATGGCAGAGGCTGTGTGTTTGTATGGGGGAGGAGAAGGTGGTGGAGTAAGAGGGGTGCTCGACGTGGGTGAAATGGTGAGTTGCACAGCGCATTCGCTTGCTGCTGCAAAATAACGCGCTTGAGGGTATCTCTTTCGTCTTGTGTTGGTGTGGCTTATCTTTCTCTGTCTTTGCAGCACAACTGTGGAGAGGGTTTATCGATCGTCCCTTGGGCTGACAAAATAAATAAATAAATAAATATAAAACAAACCAATAAATACAAATGTTACTTTAAATATCTTCAATGCTAATAATAGTTTCGGCCGTTTTCAAAGCGATTTGAAAGTTAAAAGATGAAGTGTGTGTGTGTGTGTGTGTGTGTGTGTGTGTGTGTGTGTGTGTGTGTGTGTGTAAGTGTGTGTGTGTGTGTGTGTGTGTGTGTGTGTGTGTGTGCGTGCGTGTGTGTAAGTGTGTGTGTGTGTGTGTGTGTGTGTGTGTGTGTGTGTGTGCGCGTGCGTGCGTGCGTACGTGTGTGTGTGTGTGTGTGTGTGTGTGTGTGTGTGTGTGCGCGCGCGCGCTCGCGCGCGTGTGCGTGTATGCGCATGTGTATGCTCGAACGAGTGTGTGTGTGTGTGTGTGTGTGTGTGTGTGTGTGTGTGTGTGTGTGTCTTCATTTTGGCTCTGACTTTTTTGTTTTGCTTTGGTAATGTTCTCATGCCCTGTCTCTGTCTGTCTGTCTGTTTTGTCTGTTTATCTCTCTGTCTCTCTCTCTATTGTCTGTCTGTCTGTCTGTCTGTCTGTCTGTCTGTCTCTCTCTCTCTCTCTCTCTCTCTCTCTCTCTGTCTGTGCCCCCAAACATTCACACTTTCATCTCCAACTTCTAAAGCCTCCCCAAACTGTCTACCCCCCCCCCCCCACACTCCCCCGTCCCTACCCTGTCTCCTCAGTCTTCACCACTGTCTTCTGACAGTCAGTGCCACAGACACAGGAGCCAGACATCAGGGCACTGAAGAGAATCTCCACTCTGCAAAGCCTTAGTGCTGAAGGCAAAACGGAAATATATATCCAAGTGTTAGCCCGATTCACGTATTCACGACCCGCGCCTACTCCATGTTCTCCTGTTCACGACACACTTATCCCCGATTCGACTATTCACGATACACTTATTCCTGATTCGACTATTCACGATAGACTTATTACCGATTCCACTATTCACGATACACTTATCCCGATTCGACTATTCACGATACACTTATTACCGATTCCACTATTCACGATACACTTATTCCTGATTCGACTATTCACGACAGACTTATTCCCGATTCGACTATTCACGGCACACTTATTCCCGATTCGACTATTCGCGGGCACATTTATTCCCGATTCGACTAATCACGATACACATATCTCCGATTAGACTATTTACAATACACTTATCTCCAGTTCGACTATTTACGACACAGTTACTCCCGATTCGGCTATTCACGATACACTTATTCCCGTTCGACTGTTTACAATACACTTATTCCCGATTCGACTATTCACAAAACACTTATTTCCCATTCGACTATTCACGGCACACTGATTTCCGATTCGACTATTCACGATACACTTATTCCCGATTCAACTATTAACAGCACACTTATTCTTGATTCGACTATTCACGATACATTTATTTCCGATTAGACTATTCACAATACACTTATTTCCGATTCGAATGTTCACAAAACACCTATTCCCGATTCGACTGTTCACAGTACACTTTATTCCCGATTCGACTATTCACAATACACTTATTCCCGATTACACTATTCACGATACACTTATTCCCGATTCGACTATTCACAATAAACTTATTCCCGATTCGACTATTCACAGTACACTTATTCCAGATTCGACCGTTCACCATATACTTATTCCCGATTAGACTATTTACAGTACACTTATTCCAGATTCGACTATTCACGATATACTTATTCCCGATTAGACTATTCACAGTACACTTATTCCCGATTCGACTATTCACAGTACACTTATTTTCGATTAGACTATTCACAGTACACTCATTCGCGATTCGATTATTCAAGATACACTTACTCCCGATTAGACTATTCACGATACACTTATTCCCGATTCGACTATTCATAGTACACAGTATTCCCGGTTGGATCCTTCCGGGCACACTCATTCCCGCTTTGCCTATTCCCGTAGGTCTATTCTCAGTATGCCATTTCCCAGGAGGTCTGTTCTCAAATCGCCTGTTCCCGGTAGGCCTATTCCCCAATTTGCCTGTTCCCAGGAGGTCTAATCTCAGTTCGCCTGTTCCCGGTAGGTCTATTCTCAATTCGCCTGTTCACAGGAGGTCTATTCTCAGTTCGCCTGTTCCCGGTAGGTCTATTCTCAACTCGCCTGTTCCCAGGAGGTCTATTCTCAATTCGTCTCTTCCCGGTAGGTCTACTCTCAATTCAACTCTTACCGGTAGGTCTATTCTCAATTCCCTCTTCCGGGTAGGTCTATTCTCAATTCGGCTATTCCCGGTAGGTCTATTCTCAATTGGCAAGTTGCTTTGATGCGGTGTTTTTTTTTTTGTTGTTTTTTTTTTTTTTTTTTTTTTTTTTTTGTTAAGCATAGTTAGATAATAATGACGTTGTTAGATTGTTTTTCGTCTAATATCATCAATGGTGAATAGACGTTAAATAAACCCACTGAACTGAACTGAATCTATTCTCAATTCGGCTAATCCCGGTAGGTCTATTCTCAATTCGCCTATTCCCAGTAGGTCTATTCT
>JADBJO010003981.1:190527-193027 GCA_016801955.1 Conus betulinus | reverse complement strand
TTTCACCTCTCCAGGTGTTGTCTAATTTCACACTTTCCAGGTGTTGTCTAATTTGACCTCTCCAGGTGTTGTCTAATTTCACCTCTCCAGGTGTTGTTCTTATTTCACCTCTCCCAGGTGTTGTCTAATTTCACCTCTGCAGGTGTTGTCTATTTTCCCTTCTCCAGGTATTGTCTTATTTCCCTTCTCCAGGTGTTGTCTAATTTCACCTCTCCAAGTGTTGTCTTATTTCACCTCTCCAATTGTGTTGTCTAGTTTCACTTCTCCAGATGTTGTCTGATTTCACTTCTTCAGGTGTTGTCTTTCACCTCTCCAGGTGTTGTCTAATTTCACCTCTGCAGGTGTTGTCTTATTTCAGTTCTCCAGGTGTTGTCTAGTTTCATTTCTCCAGATGTTGTCTAATTTCACCTCTCCAGGTGTTGTCTTATTTCACCTCTCCAGGTGTTGTCTAATTTCACCTCTCCAGGTGTTGTCTAATTTCACCTCTTCAGCTTGTGGTTGCCTTGTTTCAGCTGCTGTTCGCAGCCACCCCCACATCCATCCAGCCTACCTTTTACGGGCTACAGTTCAGCGTGTTTATGTCCGGGAAGGGGCGGATGGGAGTGGAGGTGGGGGTGATGATGATATGTGGGCTATAAACTGACAGCGAAAGTACAAAAAAAAAAAAGAAGAAATGGGTGCCGTCTTTATGTGAGTGATTTTTTTTTTTTTATGACGTATTCACACCGAGAGCAAAGCAGCCCTCCCCCCTACCCCCCTCCCACCCCCATCCTTGCAGCCCACACTCCTCCCTACCACCACCCCACCCCCTTTCCTCCATCACCCCACACACACACACACACACACACACACACACACACACCACACACACACTTGCCAGGCCGCCCCCCGTCTTTTATCACTTTGTCGTTTATTTCTGATTTGACGTTTTCTGTTTCATTCCAATCCCACCCACCCACGCGCCCTTACACGCGTGCACGTACACACACACACGCGCGCGCACACACGCACGCGCACACGCGCGCGCGCGCGCGCACACACACACACACACACACACACACACACACACACACACACACACACACACAGATATTTCTATGTTTAGTCATAAACAGATCAGTGTGTGTATGTGTGTGTGTGTGGGGGGGGGGGGGGGGGGGGGGGGGGGGGGGGGGGGGGGGGGGTCGTTGGGATGTAAGAACGTATGTGTAACGTTCATACAAACATACATCAAGAACAGTAATACGACAGAGGACAGAGAAATAGAAAAATGTGATACAACAAGGGTCACAGTAATAAAGACGCCGTTTCGGTACAAGAGAGGATGGGATTGGGATGGGGTGGGGTGGGGTGGGGTCCCTCATAGTTAACATGGTTCTGACTCCATTTCCCATACAGTCCTTCGAATGAGACTATAAAGCGCGGTTCTGTATGTGAACGCACGCATAACATCTTGCACTCACGTCAAATCCCATCCATCACCAACTTTCGGAAGAGAAAGACCAGTTTGGCCGTTGGTATGGATGACACGTTACACACAGCATGCACCTTCCCCGAAGATGGAGTATGGCTGCCTTAATGGCGGGATAAAACACGGGTCATGCGCACAAAACTTCACTCCCTTTGTTAGGTAGATGGGATTAATACTTGTCTGTCCATACAGGAAGTGTCTGCAGGGGTATCAGCTTGCGTACAGCAAGAAGAAGAGAGAAGAAGAAGAGAAGAGAAGAAGAAAGACGCAGAAAGACACACAACAGGTCGAATTATAATCGTTTTCTACTAGAACAGGATCCCCTCTAGATTTCTACAAAAGGCATTGGAAGGCAAGCTGATACTTTCAGAATTAGTGGCAGCCACGCGCGCGCGAACGAGTGTGTATGTGTGTGTGTGTGTGTGTGTGTGTGTGTGTGTGTGTGTGTGTGTGTGTGTGTGTGTGTGTGTGAGTGTGTGTGTGTACGTGCGTGCGCGCGCGCGCGCGCCTGTATGTGTGTGTGTGTGTGTGTGTGTGTTGTGTGTGTGTGTGTGTGTGTGTGTGTGTGTGTGTGTGTGTGTGTGGAGTCATACTAATTAACTGTTCACACGTTAGAGAGAGAGAGAGAGAGAGAGAGAGAGAGAGAGAGAGAGAGAGAGAGAGAGAGATGAGAGGAGAGAGAGAGAGAGAGAGAGAGAAAACTTACAGACGGAGGACGGCTTTCTTATTCGTTGTAATTCTAATCATTATGTGTGGATATCATGTTTGCGTTTGATATGTTTTACTTTATTAAAGATTTGTTCTTGGAGGTTTTGAATTCCTGAAAAACAAAAAATATGTGATTTTCATCCGATCTAAGATTTTATGGCATAGATTTTTAATTTTATTTTTTACGGAGTCGTGACTGTTTCAGAAAATCTGGTTTAATGACTTGTGGGGGTTTTTGGGGGTAAACATGTGTGCAGGAAAAGGTGAGCTCTGATATGGCACTTTGTGATTGGTGCAGGAAAAGGAGAGCTCTAATATGGC
>JADBJO010003981.1:165527-185527 GCA_016801955.1 Conus betulinus | reverse complement strand
AGAGACAGATCTACGGCCTGTACCCTGACACTCCCTGCTTTGCCACCTTGAAGGGTGCAACGTGAAGACTGAGTGCAACAAGACCATTGTTTCCATAATTCATCACGCTGCCCTCTCAGGGAGCCTTGTATGCCAGCTTGCAGTTGTCCACTCAGCAGTGAGGGCGGCCTGCTACCTGCATGTAGCTTCGGTTGGTGCGCGAATCACCGTGTGTGTGCTGGCAAACTTGACAGCGTGGTGCTATCAGCTGGGAAGTGCTGCGAACAGACAGCCCGTGAACAGGAAGCTCAGAGACAGGTAGAGAGAGCAACAGGAAGTGATGAATGCTTTAATGTGTGCAACGGAGCTCTAACTAGTGAAACGCGAGGATTCTTATCCCTCCCCCCCCCTCTCTCTCTCTCTCTCTCTTTCATTTCTTTCCTCTCACTCTCCTCCCGCTCCTCTCTCCCTCTCTCTCTCTCTCTGCCCCCTCCCTACCCCTCCCTCTGCCTCTCTCATGCTCCCCTCTCCATCTCTCTCTCTCTCTCTCTCTCTCTCTGACACCCCCCCCCCCCCCCCCCCCCCACATTCACGCAGTATCTCTGGCTGCAGCGAAATAGCTCTGCCATTAAAAATCTGCCCCAACCTAATGTGAGAAAACTTTCAGGTGGATAGGTCTTCACTGCTGAATGAACAGGAAACACGTAATATGTTTTTTCAAAAAATGCTTGCTTTTTTCTTCTTTCTACATCACGTAGCAAGACAGTGACCTGAGAAATGAATGGGTGACCAGCACTTGAAGAGAGTGACTGTCAAATCAAGCAGGTGCAGGGGGGGGGGGGGGGGGGGACGGGGGGATGCCAAACAGCCGGCCTCGAAAAGGTTCAGCAGTGAGGGAAAGCTGATCACTGGTTGATGAGGCCCAGTGAACGGCGCGAGGGGAAGGCTCAACGTCTCCCTGTCTGTTCGGCTGATTGATCTCTTCCCCCTGACCTCGCCCTTGTGTGTGTGTGTGTGCTTTGTTTGATTCGCTTTTCTTGTGTCTTTACGTTAGTTTCGCTTGTCTTATTTCTCGCCACTTTTGCATCTTTTTTTTTTAATCTTTTCCTGATCTATTTCTTGAGAAATTAAAACCAAACCAAACAAAAAAAAAAGCATGAAGAATGGGCAGAAAGAGGAGGGACGGGGTTTTGGAGAGAAGGAAGTGTGAGGAGGGGAAGGAGGATAAAATGATGAAGAGGGGTGAAGGTGGGGGGGGGGAAGGTGGGAGAAGACGAAACATTGAAAATACAAAAAAGAAAGAAAGAATAGAGGAAAAGACAGACATTCAGAAAATGGAAGGAAGACAATAAACAGCGAATGAAGCAATAAGAATGAAAGAGGGTATGGAAGGGGGGAATGAAAGAAAGAACAGGTGAACATGAGAAAAAACAGGAGACAGTGGAGGGAAGAACACGCCAGATTCACAGAATGAAAGACAAGGAGAGGGGAAGGAGCTTGCACAGGCTTTAACCCTTTGAGGGCCCGTAATGACAATAACAGAACAACAAAGCTTGGCGGAATTTCTGTACCAACAACAGCGTGACGCCGTGAGATGGAGAACTCTTTTTGCACGAGAAGAACAGACAATGCACTTCAGATTGGGAAATATAACTAATTTGCTTTGGTATTACCACACCAGCCACCATGGCCAAGTGGCTACTGTCGTTGATCCTGGGTGGGAAGTTGTGGGGTCAATTCCCTTTGGAGCTATTTATTTGGCGATTTGTCTGCCTTGACCAGCTCCTATACAGAGCATACTTTGCCAAGGACTCAACTGGAAAAAAACTTGGACCGTACATTTTAATTTCATCTTCTTACTACATGCGCCTCTGAGAGTGCTGTTCGAATTTCCTGACCAACACTGTGGGTGTCTGTATTTCTAGAGCCTGGTTGACGCTGGAATATATCATTAATGTGCAGAGTGCATTCCTGTCACGCAATCTCAGACTAGAATACAGACCTGCATCATCTCCATCATCCTCATTCTCACCTTATCGATCAACAACAACAAAAATATCTCAAATGCTGTAGCCCTTAATGCCCTGCTGTCATGGTGACCTCAGTTTTGATGACCTCTCCACATGTACACCCTTGCTTTTGGTCCTGCCAAGGTCAACAGTGTCGACAAATTCATTACGACTATTACTGGACGAATAATGGTGTCAACCTCCTGAGACAGCCCACTCACACTTGCGTCGCGACCAAGAAATCATTGTCGTCAATAATTAGTTGCTCATGGTGAATCAGAACAGGCACCTCTGAATGCCACCAAAGTGACTCCTCAGCAGTGCAGTGTCATCACTGGTGGGTTGCTCATGACGACTTGACATTGACTGATTCCTGTCGATTGTGGGTGCTGTGCCTGTGCAGGACCAGCCAGGCTGTGGTTGAGAATGAGTAGCGTGGATGCAGTGTAACCGGGGTGGCACAGTTTGAAAATAGGTGGGCGGAATGAGTGGCGTGGATGCAATGTAACCGGGGTGGCACAGGTTGGGAATGAGTGGCCAAAATGAGTGGCGTGGATGCAATGTAACCGGGGTGGCACAGGTTGGGAATGAGTGGCCAAAATGAGTGGCGTGGATGCAATGTAACCGGGGTGGCACAGGTTGGGAATGAGTGGCCAAAATGAGTGGCGTGGATGCAATGTAACTGGGGTGGCACAGGTTGGGAATGAGTGGCGGGAATGAGTGGTGTGGATGCAATGTAACCGGGATGGCACAGGTTGGGAATGAGTGGTCTGGATGCAATGTAACCGGGGTGGCACAGTTGATAAGACAGCAAAAGAAACAAAACTGACCAAAAAAAAAAAACAAAACAAAACAAAAAAAAGAACTGCCACATGATTTTACTCACGTTTTGTTTCAACAGGTAGCAAACATTGAAACTGGAAGCAACTGTTGTTGCATAATGAAGAGCTATTGTTACAGTAAGGAGGCGATCATTTTTCTTCTACTGTGAAATGCTACTTTTAGAATGTCGAGGTAATCATTTTCTTAAAAGCAAATAACAACAACCTGTAGAGTCTGTTTACCTGGCATATACCATTGCCCCTCTCCCTGTTTACCCACTGTCTTAAAACGTTCGTTGTGTTTTTTGTTTGTTACTTTTTTCTCATGATTGTAAAGTTGTTTTTATACTATTATCATACTGGAATAAAACACTTCAGCGGCAACGTGACAAATATGGCCACGGCGTACCAACTGAACACACAGACGAATGGAAACCATCCTGATAATACTGACTAGAGTCGACTGTAGATCTACAAACTGTATCTGTGAAGCCAGCTGAATGATACTGTATGTATCAGTAAAAAAAAAAAAATGACAAAGTCAACAACCATTTCAGATTAAAACTTAAGCTCTAACACTAACAAAAAGAAATGTATCAGACGATTAATCTGCACAGGCAGCAAACTTTCGAGTCACTTGAGGAGCTATCCAGTTTTTAAATCCACCAGCCCCCGCATTTGCTGTCTGCCTCGGTCAAACCCGTCCACTGAATTTGTTCATCCCTGCCAACAAGCGAGAGAATGGCTTCGGCAATGAGGACGTGACCGGCACTTGAAGAGAGTGACAGCCAAATCAAGCTGGTGCAGGGGGGTGGGCGGCGATTGCCAAACAGCCGGCCTCGAAAAGGGTTAAACGATAAGGGAAAGTTGATCACTCGTTGGAAAGGCGAATGCACTTCGTCGCGAAGAGAAGCTTCGACGTTTCCCTTTGTTTTGCTATTCTGTATTTCCTTTGTTCCATTTCTGCCTGTTTTCTGTCCTTAGCTTTGTTTGGTTTGTTTACTTTGCTGTGCACGTGTGTGTGTGTGTGTATGTGTGTGTGTGTGTGTGTGTGGTTTGAGTGTGTGTGTGTGTGTGTGTGTGTGTGTGTGTGTGTGTGTGTGTGTTTGAGTGTGTGTCGGTGATGTGTGTGTGTGTGTGTGTGTGTGTGTGTGTGTGTGTGTGTGTGCTCTATGCTTATCTTGTTTCTTGGTTATCACCTACATCCCGTGAACTGTGTGCTTCCAATGGAAAGAAACAAGAACGAAGAGAAGGAAGGAAGGGTGTGGATGAAACAGGAGGGGGTAGGAGAGAAGAAACAAGAACAAAGAGAAGGAAGGGTGTGGGATGAAACAGGAGGGGGTAGGAGAGAAGAAACAAGAACAAAGAGAAGGAAGGGTGTGGATGAAACAGGAGGGGGTAGAAGAGAAGAAACAAGAACAAAGAGAAGGAGAAGGAAGGAAGGATGTGGATGAAACAGGAGGGAGTAGGAGAGAAGAAACAAGAACAAAGAGAAGGAAGGAAGGAAGTGGATGAAACAGGAGGGGGTAGGAGAGAAGAAACAAGAACAAAGAGAAGGAAGGAAGGATGTGGATGAAACAGGAGGGGGAAGGAGAGAAGAAACAAGAACAAAGAGAAGGAAGGAAGGTTGTAGATGAAACAGGAGTGAGTAGGAGAGAAGAAACAAGAACAAAGAGAAGGAAGGAAGGATGTGGATGAAACAGAAGGGGGTAGGTAGGAGAGAGAAAACAAGAACAAAGAGAAGGAAGGGTGTGATGAAAACAGGAGGGGGTAGGAGAGAAGGAACAGAACAAAGAGAAGGAAGGAAGGTTGTAGATGAAACAGGAGTGAGTAGGAGAGAGAAGAAACAAGAACAAAGAGAAGGAAGGAAGGATGTGATGAAACAGGAGGGGGGTAGGAGAGAAGAAACAAGAACAAAAGAGAAGGAAGGGTGTGGATGAAACAGGAGGGGGTAGGAGAGAAGACACAAGAACAAAGAGAAGGAAGGAAGGGTGTGGATGAAACAGGAGGGAGTAGTGGAGAGAAGAAACAAGAACAAAGAGAGGAGGAAGGAAGGGTGTGGATGAAACAGGAGGGAGTAGGAGAGAAGAAACAAGAACAAAAGAGAAGGAAGGGTGTGGATGAAACAGGAGGGGGTAGGAGAGAAAGAAACAAGAACAAAGAGAAGGAAGGGTGTGGATGAAACAGGAGGAGGTAGAAGAGAAGAAACAAGAACAAAGAGAAGGAAGGAAGGATGTGGATGAAACAGGAGGGGGTAGGAGAGAAGAAACAAGAACAAAGAGAAGGAAGGAAGGATGCGGATGAAACAGGAGGGGGTAGGAGAGAAGAAACAAGAACAAAGAGAAGGAAGGAAGGATGCGGATGAAACAGGAGGGGGTAGTAGGAGAGAAGAAACAAGAACAAAGAGAAGGAAGGAAGGGTGCGGATGAAACAGGAGGGGGTAGGAGAGAAGAAACAAGAACAAAGAGAAGGAAGGAAGGGTGCGGATGAAACAGGAGGGGGGAGGAGAGAAAGAAACAAGAACAAAGAGAGAGGAAGGAAGGGGTGGATGAACAGGAGGGGGTAGGAGAGAAGGAACAAGAACAAGAGAAAGGAAGGATGTGGATGAAACAGGAGGGGGTAGGAGAGAAGAAAACAAGAACAAAGAGAAGGAAGGAAGGGTGCGGATGAAACAGGAGGGGGTAGGAGAGAGAAGGAACAAGAACAAAGAGAAGGAAGGATGCGGATGAAAACAGGAGGGGGTAGGAGAGAAGGATTTGAGAAAAGAGGAAGCAGGGGCAGAGTGGAAGAGATGACTTGGGGGGGGGGGGGGGGGGGGGGGGGGGGGGCGGGAGAGGGAAGAGGTAGAAAAACTGAAGGAATGAATAAGGAAAGGACACACACACAAAAAAGGAAAAAAAAAATAGGAAAGAAAGAAAGGTAGGAACAGCAGTACAAATGAAAACCAACCGAGCCGTGAAACGAGAACAATGCAAGATTCAAACCTCAGTTCTGATGCAGAATTTCCGCACCAGCTGTAGCGGTGCCACCCTCAAATGGGTAACCCTTTACTGGCGAAGGATCACAAGACACATCCAATGCATTTCAAACTGCTAGCGCTTTGCTTTTATTTCATACACACTAGCAAGACCACGGGTTCAGCAATGATCAGCTGACCAGCATGGTAAGAAGAGTGACAGCCGATATTAATCAGGCACTGGGGATGTCTTGTACTCCCAAACAAGCGGTGTCGAAAAGGTTACGTGATAAAGAGGAGATGAAAACTTATTTGACAGGCGAACGAACGACACCGGCAGAACCCTCCGTGTTCCCCCATTGTTGAGTTATTGTCTGTTTCTTCTGTTCTGTCTCTGGGGTGTTTTGCGTCATTAGTTTGCTTTTGTGTTCCTCGTGTCATTATCTCCCTTACGGCTCTCTTACTTCTTGGCCTTCCTCCCTTTGCTCTCAACTGCTGCTTGGTGTATGAAAGAAACAGAAAGGAAGAGAAGGATGGAAGGAAGGGGAGGAAGGAGGGGAGAGTGGGGGGAAGGTGAGAAGGGCGAGTGAAGGGCGAAATGAGGGAGGTGGGGGTGTGAGGTAAAAGGAAGGATGGAAGGTAAGGTGGGGGAGACGGATGTGTGAAAAGAAAAATAAAGAATTAAAGAAAGGAGACGAAGAAAGAGAAGTAAAACAAAAATCTAAAAGAAGACGAAGAGGACGAGGGAGGAATAACAGACATTAGATTGACAAGAATGAAAATAAATAAACAACAAATGGCGGGAAAAGCCAATCTTGGCTTTGATGCAGAACTGGCGCACCAGCTCCAGTCATGCTACAGTGAAATGAATAAATTCTTCGCTGCTGAATAAAGAGAACACACACGACGAAAGACGCTTTAAACTATAGAATGCTTGCTTTGCTCTACACAAACTAGCAAACAATGCTTTTCAGCAATGATAAGATTTAAAGAAAACGGACTGCAAAATCAAACTAGCACGGGGAATGGATGGCTTGTATTCCCAAAACAACCGGAGTCAGAAAAGGTTACATGATAAAGAAAAGTTGATCTCTTGTTTGACAGGCGAAGGAAGAGCGCAAAAAGAAGACTCCCATTGTTCTGATGGCTTTGTTTCCTTTGTTCTACCTCTGCCTGTTTTTTTTTTTTTTAACCCCTTTTTTGTCTTTTTTGTATCCTTCGTTTCGTTTGCTTTTGTTCTCCAAACACTTTGTGTTCTTTACGATTCTCCTGTTTGTTGGTGTTCTTCTGTTTCCGCTGAAATGTTGCTTGTGAAAGGAAGAAGCAGAATGAAGGAATGAAACATAGGGAGAGGAGAGGATGACAGGGGAGAAGGATGTGTGAAGGGAGGTGGGAGATGGATATGAGATGAAGGGATGATGGGAGGGTAGGGAAAGAGGGATGGAAGTGTGAAAAGTACAGAATTAAAAAAAAAGAGAGAGACAAAACAGAGACAAGAAGAGCGAGACAGACACACACACACACCACACACACACACACACACACACACACACACACACACACACACACAGAGACAGACAGACAGACAGACAGACAGACAGACAGAGAGGACATATGAACAAACAAAACAACAGCAACAACGACAACAACAACAATAAATGAACAGCAAAGGGGAGTGTGACGGACCATATTTCGTCCGGTCCCAAAATTTGGGGACACGCTGGACTGGAACACGTAAACTTGAAAAAGCGATTGACTTGTGAACCTGACAGCTACACACTTGTATTTAGTGTTAGTCGGTTCAGCGAGGATTTCCCTTCAGTCTCCACAGAGCTACCGGCCGAGCAACTTACCCAGGACAGCTGAAGGGAGACTGAAAGCAGGTCGTCGCTGGCAGTCAGCTGTGTCCCGATAGTTAAATACCTCGGCGGCCATTTTGATCGTGCGCGATTATGAGAAGATAAGTGGTTTCTCGTTCTTCGTTTTCACTGTCCTAAATGTTATTTGTTTTTGCCTGAAGAAGACCCAAGAGGTCGAAATGCATTGTGTCTTGTCCTGTACTTTGTTTGTCTGTGTCCTTGGCGGTAACTAACCCCCTCTTTTTTCTAAATTTTGCTTCATTTTCCGCCCTCAGTCACTGCGTTTTGAACATGAAATGGAAGTTAGGGTACAGGTTTGTGCTAATGAAGTTGTTTTCCTGCAGATGGTTGGGAACTTTCCAGCCCTTGGTGAAGGCCTGACATGTTTCAATTGTTCCCTTGTATGTCTTATGATTTGACGAGGCCTAGGGTGACTGTAGGAAGTGTGGTAGTTAGTGAATGTGTGAGTGGAGAGGTGGATGAGAAGAACGGAGTGAGTAGATGAAAGAAAGAACATGTATACTTATATGTGTTCCGGTATAGTAATCTAACTGAATCAATGTATTATTGAAAACAAAAGTGTAGTTTATCTTTTCCCTATAGTATTGTCATGATGCGTGTGCTCTGGAAATGAGCAATGAAAATTATATATGGGATGTGGGGGATAATAATCAAGGTAGCTGTCAGTTCCCCAGGTGTCGGGGAAGCCCCCGTGTCCGACCTGGAAACTGACTGCCAACCGGGTGTGGGTTGCAGCACGAGTCCAGCCGCTGTCTCCACCCCGTGGGGGTGGAGAGAGGCTGACCGAGTGGTCAGTAGACATCGTGTGTGCACTGCCAACCAGGTGTGTGGGGTGCAGCACGAGCCCAGCCGCTGTCTACACCCCGTGGGGGTGTGGAGAGGCTGTCCGTGTGGTCAGCAACGAGCTGGTGTGTGAAGGGGCTTCAGAGTTCGTCGGGACGACGACGTGAGTCTCGCCTGTTGTGTGGGAGTGCAGGACTCCACGATCTGCTTCTGTGGGCGGCTTCTGAACCTCGTCTGTTGTGTGGGAGTTCCTGGATGGACTCCCACGGATCGTGAGTGACTTCTAAACAGCGTGAGGACTGTGTGACTTGGGCGGGACGCGGCCAAGTGCATAGCCTGTCTGTGGTGGCGCTGCTGTGGGTGCCAGCTTGGCATGCGCATGAGAGAGAAAGAAAAAGTATGTTTGATATGCCAGTATAACAACTAGCGTTGTTGCACGCCCTTTAGTGGTGGCGTGCTCTAATTTACGTGCCTGCCTATACTTAACATGTAACATATATTTGTTCTGATTTTGATGGTTCAGGCAGAAAAAAAGGAAGAACAAACATTACTTGTTGCCTGGCTATCTATGTTCGTATGGTGTGGGCGTGTGTAGGGAAAAGTCGTACACGAATCCAAACTTCTTCAGGTGAGAGTCAGACAGCAAAACACGCACCGCACACAATCCGTAGCAGGGGGGGGGGGGGGGGGGGGGGGGGGGGGGGGGGGGGGGGGGGGAATGCAAAATTCGCACCTCGGCTCTCACGCAGAAATTTCCACACCAAATCCGACAGTGCTACTATGAAAGAAATGGATCACATTTTACGACCTCCAAGAACAAGAACACACATGAAATGTGTTTTAAACTCAAAGGGCTTCGTTTCATCTGACGGAAACGACCCAGACAACGGCCTCAGCAATGACGAGGAGACCAGCGTTTTAAAGAGAGCGGCTGCAGCGTAAAACTGGAGCTGGGAGGGGGGCGGGGAGGGGGGGGGGAGGGGGGGGGGGGGACCGAGACTCCTAAACAGCTGATATCGAAAAGGTTTTTAAAGGAGAAGGGAAATGGGTGAGCGCTCGTTTAGGAGGCGGGGAAACAGCGTCAAAGGACGTCTCTCAATGTGTTGGTTGTGTTTTCCTTTGTCCCCGCTCTTTTCTCCTCCCTCCAACCCCCACCCCCACCCCAACCCCCCCGTGCCTGCCTGCTTTATGTTCGTAGTTTATTTGCTGTGTTTTCTTTTCTTTCCTTATGGTCTTTAAGCTTCTCTTGTTCGTTGGCTCTCTCTTCTGTTTCCCTTGACATGTTGATTGCAAAAGAATGGGCGCGCGCGCGCGCGCGCGCGCGCGTGTGTGTGTGTGTGTGTGTGTGTAGCAGTAGTAGTAGTAGTAGTAGTAGTAGTAGTAGTAGTAGTAGTAGTAGTTTTCATTCTTTACGTCTTTTCACAAAATTGTGTGATATTAGACGAGTGTGTGTGTGTGTGTGTGCGTGCGTGCGTGCGTGCGTGTGGGTGTGCCGTGTGTGTGTGTGTGTGTGTGTGTGTGGTGGTGTGTGTGTGTGTGTGTGTGTGTGTGTGACTGAGAGAGAGAGAGAGAGAGAGAGAGAGAGAGAGAGAGAGAGAGAGAGAGAGAGAGTGTGTTATTAGGGTTGTGTTTGTGTGTCTGTTAGCGTGTGTGTGTGTGTGTGTGTGTGTGTGTTGTGTGTGTGTGTGTGTGTACATGTGTGTGTGTGTGTGTGTGTGTGTGTGTGTGTGTGTGTGTGTGTTGGGGGGGTAGCAGGGTGGGGGAGGGGCGGTTACACAGACGGCAGAGTGAGGAGGAAGACGAGGATGAGGACAGCAAGGGAAGATTGATGAGGGGAAAGATGGGTCAGATGGGTCAGGGTGATGAGGGGAAAGATGGGTCAGATGGGTCAGGGTGATGAGGGGAAAGATGGGTCAGATGGGTCAGGGTGATGAGAGGAAAGATGGGTGAGATGGGTCAGAGAGGAAAGATGGGTGAGATGGGATGGGTCAGAGGGGAAAGATGGGTCAGATGGGTCAGGGTGATGAGAGAGGAAAGATGGGTGAGATGGGTCAGGGTGATGAGGGGAAAGATGGGTGAGATGGGTCAGAGGAGAAAAGATGGGTGAGATGGGATGGGGTCAGAGAGGAGAGATGGTGAGATGGGTCAGGGTGATGAGGTGAAAGATGGGGTGAGATGGGTCAGAGGAGAAAGGAGAAAGATGGGTGAGATGGGTCAGAGAGGAAAGATGGGTGAGATGGGTCAGAGAGGAAAGATGGGTGAGATGGGTCAGGATGATGAGGTGAAAGATGGGTGAGATGGATCAGAGAGGAAAGATGGGTGAGATGGATCAGAGGGGAAAGATGGGGTGAGATGGGTCAGGGTGATGAGAGGAAAGATGGGTGAGATGGATCAGAGAGGAAAGATGGGTCAGATGGGTCAGGGGTGATGAGAGGAAAGATGGGTGAGATGGATCAGAGAGGAAAGATGGGTCAGATGGGTCAGGGTGATGAGAGGAAAGAGATGGGTGAGATGGATCAGAGAGGAAAGATGGGTGAGATGGATCAGAGGGGGAAAGATGGGTGAGATGGGTCAGAGAGGAAAGATGGGTGAGATGGGGGAAGATGGGGTGATGAAGGGATGAAAGATGGGTGAGATGGGTCAGGATGATGAGAGGAAAGATGGGTGAGATGGATCAGAGGGGAAAGATGGGGTGAGATGGGTCAGAGAGGAAAGATGGGTGAGATGGGTCAGAGAGGAAAGATGGGGTGAGATGGGTCAGGGTGATGAAGGGGAAAGATGGGTGAGATGGGTCAGAGAGGAAAGATGGGTGAGATGGGTCAGGATGATGAGAGGAAAAAGATGGGTGAGATGGATCATAGGGGAAAGATGGGTGAGATGGGTCAGAGAGGAAAGATGGGTGAGATGGGTCAGAGAGGAAAGATGGGTGAGATGGGTCAGGGTGATGAAGGGAAAGATGGGTGAGATGGGTCAGAGAGGAAAGATGGGTGAGATGGGTCAGGATGATGAGAGGAAAGATGGGTGAGATGGGTCAGAGAGGAAAGATGGGTGAGATGGGTCAGAGAGGAAAGATGGGTGAGATGGGTCAGGGTGTGAAGGGAAAGATGGGTGAGATGGGTCAGGATGATGAGAGGAAAGATGGGTGAGATGGATCAGAGGGGAAAGATGGGTGAGATGGGTCAGAGAGGAAAGATGGGTGAGATGGGTCAGAGAGGAAAGATGGGTGAGATGGGTCAGGTGATGAAGGGAAAGATGGGTGAGATGGGTCAGAGAGGAAAGATGGGTGAGATGGGTCAGGATGATGAGGAAGATGGGTGAGAGATGGAGAGGGAGATGGGGTGAGATGGTCAGAGGGAAAGATGGGTGAGATGGGTCAGGGTGATGAAGGGAAGATGGGTGAGATGGGTCAGGATGAGGGGAGATGGTGAGATGGGTCAGGTGGTTGATGAGAAAGATGGGTCAAGAGGAAAGATGGGTGAGATGGGTCAGAGTGAGATGAGGGGAAGAGAAAGATGGGTGAGATGGGTCAGGGTGATGAGGGAAAGATGGGTGAGATGGGGTCAGAGAGGAAAGATGGGTGAGATGGGTCAGAGAGGAAAGATGGGTGAGATGGGTCAGGGTGATGAGGGGAAAGATGGGTGAGATGGGTCAGAGAGGAAAGATGGGTGAGATGGGTCAGAGAGGAAAGATGGGTGAGATGGGTCAGAGAGGAAAGATGGGTGAGATGGGTCAGGGTGATGAGGGAAAGATGGGTGAGATGGGTCAGAGAGGAAAGATGGGTGAGATGGGTCAGAGAGGAAAGATGGGTGAGATGGTTCAGAGAGGAAAGATGGGTGAGATGGGTCAGGGTGATGAGGGGAAAGATGGGTGAGATGGGTCAGAGAGGAAAGATGGGTGAGATGGGTCAGGGTGATGAGAGGGAAAGATGGGTGAGATGGGTCAGGGTGATGAGGGGAAAGATGGGTGAGATGGGTCAGGGTGATGAGGGAAAGATGGGTGAGATGGGTCAGAGAGGAAAGATGGGTGAGATGGGTCAGGGTGATGAGAGGAAAGATGGGTGACATGGGTCAGAGAGGAAAGATGGGTGAGATGGGTCAGGGTGATGAGAGGAAAGATGGGTGACATGGGTCAGAGAGGAAAGATGGGTGAGATGGGTCAGGGTGATGAGAGGAAAGATGGGTGAGATGGGTCAGAGAGGAAAGATGGGTCAGATGGGTCAGGGGTGATGAGAGGAAAGATGGGGAGATGGGTCAGAGAGGAAGATGGGTCAGATGGGTCAGGGTGATGAGAGGAAGATGGGTGAGATGGGTCAGGGTGATGAGCGGGGAAAGATGGGTGAGATGGGTCAGGGTGATGAGCGGAAAGATGGGTGAGATAGATCAGAGAGGAAAGATGGGTGAGATGGGTCGGGTGATGAGGTGAAAAAGATGGGTGAGATGGGTCAGGGTGATGAGGGGGCAGATGGGGTGAGAGGGGTAGGATGATGAAGAAGCATGGACACAGAAAGAATAATAGTAAGAGGGAATAAAGGACAAGAGGACGAAACTAAAAACAAACAAACAAACAAACAAACACGAATATTAAGGAATTAAGTAAATAATGAAAGAAGAAGTGCGTTAGGGGTATGGTTGTGTTGTAGCGGGGGGTGGGGTGGGGGGAGGAGGGCAGGATGTAGAGATAGAATGAGAGAAGAAGAAGAGGAGAAAATACACGAGTCACCAAAAGCAAGCAAATGTGAGGAAATGAAAAGCAAACAGGGTCAGAGAATGTAAAGAACGAAAGACAGAGTGACGAGGGGGGGAAAGGAAAGATTTATTTTGAAAAGTGAAAAAAAAAACAAAATAAACAAACCGCAATCAAAAGCAAAAAAATTGACGGTGGGGAAGAAAAATGAAATAAAAGAAAAGAAAGGAGATACAAAATGAATAAATACAAGAGAGAGACAAGAGAGAGAGAGAGAAAAAGAGAGATAGAGAGCAGGAGAGAGGGAGAGAGAGAGAGAAGGAGAGGAGAAGAGGGGACAGAGAATAAACTGAACGAAAAGGAGGAAAGAAAGAAGAGACGGAAGGCAAAAAAAAGGAAACAAATGCGGGAGTGAGGATCGACGGAAAGAAATAAGGCAGGACAAGAAGAAAAAGAAAGGAAAAAGGAAAAGAAAAGGAAGGAAGGAGGGCCACGAGAAAAAAGCAAGCAAAGAGCAAAACCTCAAAAGCAAGGGGGGGGGGGGGGTGGGGGGGTGTGGGGGGATGGGGTGGGTGGTTGTGGAGAGGGAAAAAGAAGAAGGAAAACGAAGGAAAGGAAAATAGGGGGTTTGGAAGATGGAAGGAAAGTTGGTGTGTTTTGAGGGAAAAAAAAAAAGCACACAGAAAGAACCTCAAAACCAAGGGGGGGGGGGGGTGGGGGGGGGAGGGGGGGGGGCGGGGGGGTGGGGGGGGGGGGGGGTGGGGGGGGTGGGAGAAGGGTGCCGGCGACGAGAAAAGAAAGGGATATAAACGAAAGAAGTAAAAGAATAAGAGAACTAAAGAAATGTGTGTTGGTGTGTGTGTGGGTGTGTGTGGATGTGTGGGGTGTGTTTGTGTGTGTTTGTGTGTGTGTTGTGTGTGTTGTGTCTTGTTTGTCTCGTGTCTGTCTGTCTGTGTGCTGCAAGGGGGATTAAGCATTACAAGTGGTCAGCAAAAGAAAGGGCGAAACAAAGGGGATAGAAGAAAAGAGAAATTCAAGAAAATAAAAAAAGAAGGAAAGACACAGTGACAAAACAAGAACAAAGAAAGAACAAATGAGAAAAAAAAAATGAAAATCATGAAATGGTAAAAGGACCCAGCACCAAAAAAGAAAGAAAGCAAGAAAGAAGGGAAGAAAGGAAAGCTGAGAGGAGGAAAGAGGACAGTGAAGAGAGAGAGAGGGAGAGGAGAGGAGAGAGGGAGGCAGGGTAGAGGGAGGTAGAGCGAGAGAGAGAGAGAGGAGGGAGACAGACAGACGGGACAGACAGAGAGACAGAGAGAGAGGACGAGACCAGAGAGGACAGAGGCGGAGAGACAGGGCGACAGAGCAGACAGAATGACAGAGAAGAGAGGGAGGGGAGACAGACAGACAGAGAACTGGACAGAGAGGGGAGATGGGAGACAGACAGGACAGCACAGACAGGACAGACAGAGGCAAGGAGATGAGGAGAGGGACAGACAGACAGACAGACAGCAGACAGAGAGGGAGAGAGACAGACGGAGAGAGAGAGAGGGAGAGTTGGAGAGGGTTTCAGACGTTTCAGTACAGACCGACAGAAGAGGAGCATGGGAGACAGACAGACAGACAGGGGGGGAGAGAGAGAGAGAGAGAGGAGAGAGAGAGAGAGAGAGACAGGAGAGAGAGAGAGAGAGAGAGAGATGAGAGAGAGTGGAAAAAGGGGTAGGTTAAAAAAATAAATCAAGGAAGAAAGAAAGAAAAGCCAAAAACAAACTGAAGGAAAACCAAGTACAACACGAACTTGAATGCAGAGAAAATTACGACAGAAGAAAGCTTAATTTAAAAAAAAAGAAAGAAAGGAAAGAAATGAAAAGAAAGAGGGATATAGGAAAGAAAGAAAAACCGAAAAGATAAAAAGGAAGGAATAAAAGGAGAGTAAAAAAAAAAAACCCATCACGATAGAGTGAAAACCCAGGGAAAAAATTAGAAGAAATGTGTTTGTGTGTGTGTAGGTGTGTGTGCCTGTGTGGTTGTGTGTGTGTGTGCGTGTGTGTGTGTGTGTGTATGTGTGTGTGTAGGGGTTGGGGGGTGGGGGGAGTGCACGGGGAATGTGGGGTGTGTGTGAAAGGGAGGCTTTAAACTAGAACAGCCAGCAATAACACAAGCCAGGAGAAAAGGAAAGAACGAAAAGAGAAAACAAAACACAGAGCAGTGCTACAATGACATACCGTTACTTCCATTTGTAAGTAACCCTACCTCTGGTTCAGTTTTCATGTCTCTCTCAGGTTTTGTCTGCCTGTCTCTTCCAACGTAAATTCTCTCTTCTTCTTTCTCTCCATGTCTTCAAATGTGTTTAGGTGTTTTTCGACTGGCAGGTGCGCGCATGCAACGTCTCTCTCTCCTCTCTCTCTCTCTCTCTCTCTCTCTCTCGTCTCTCTCTCTCTGTGTGTGTGTGTGTGTTGTGGCGTGTTGTGTGTGTGTGTGTGTTGTGTGTTGTTGGCAAGCGAGCGTTTGTGTGGTGCGTTTGTGTGTCCGTCTGTTCGCCCCGTACAGTGCGTGCGCGCACGTGTGTGGTGTGTGGGTGTGTGTGGTGTTGTGCCCGTGTGTGTGCAGAGCATTAGGCGTGCCCGTACGTTACGGGTGCTAGCGCATTTGTGCAGCGTGTGTGTGTGTGTAAGGCGTGCGAGTGTGTGTATGTGTGTGTATGCGCGCGTTGTGTGGCATGCATGTGCGTGAGCGTGTGCGCATGCGCGCGCGCGCGCGTGTGTAGTGTGTTGTGTTGTTATGTGTGTGGTATTGGTGTGGGGCGTGTGTGTGTGTGTGTGTGTGTGTGTGGTGTTGGTGTGTGTGTGGTGTGTGTGTGTGTGTGTGTGTGTGTGTGTGTGTGTGTGTGTGTGTGTGTGTGCGTTGGCGTGTGTATGTGGTGTTGTCTGTTGGTGGGTAGTTCTATGTGTGTGCGTTGCGTGCGTGCACGTGTGTGTGCGTGTGCGTGCCGTGCATACATGCTGAGTGCGTGTATGTGTGCGTGTGTGCATGCGTGCATGCTGTGTGTGTGTGTGTGGTGTGTTGTTGGGTGTGTGTGGTGTGTGTGTGTGTGTTGTGGTCCCCTCTCTTTTAATGATCTGTGGTCCGGGTCCCGTTATCGGGCCTTAGGGATAGCGGTCCTTCCTCTGTTCGTTTCTTTGAAAGCAAGTGAAGATTGAGGGATGCAACAGACCCTGGAGACTGTTTCCAATCTGTTCAAAGGTCCGAGTGGGTCTCACGGTTACGTTCCCGTATTCATCGTTTTTGTCAGTCTTGTTTCTTCTTTCTTCTTCTTCCTCCTCCTCCTCCTCCTAGTCTTCTTCTCCTCCTGCTCCTCCTCCCCTCTCCTCTTCTTTCATCTTCTTCTTCTTCTTTTCTTCCTCCTCCTTCTCCTCGCCGCCCTCCTCCTCCTCCTCCTCTCTCTCCGTCGCTGCTTTCTTTCTTTCTGCGTCTTCTTCTTCTGCTTTCTTCCTTCTTCCTCCTGTTCTTCCTCCTCCTTTGCTCACCCGCTGCGTCTTCTTCTCCCCCACTCCTCTGTCATTTTCCATCTTGGGTTTTCCTTCTTATCCCTATCAATCTTATCATTTTCCTCCTCTTCCTCTTCGTCAGTCGGTAACTTCATCTTCTCTTCTTCTTCCTCTTGTTGTGGTTGTTGTTTGTTCTTCTTCTTTTTACTATTTCTTCTTTTTCTTCTTCGTCTTCTTCTTCTTTATTCTTCATCATCATCATCATTTGTGTTTTTTTTTTTTTTCTCCTTCTTCTTCTTCTTTTTTTTTCTTCCTTCTCCTTCTCCTTCATTATTATCATCATTAATCATCAACTTCTTCTTCTTCTGCTCTTCGTCTACTTCAACTCCACTGCTTTCTCGTGCCTGACCTCAGAGACTTTCACATATACCTATTGTGACTTTGTGGTGTGTGTTCTCTCAGCCATTTTTTAGGTCCGACAATTAAGGCAACAGCTGCCTTCATCTTTCGGGTGTGTAAGTCTCAAATAAGACATTGAGGTTAGATACACCCACACACACACACACACCACACACACACACACACACACACACCCACACGCCACGCACGACAGCGCCACGTCACGCACGTCACGCACGCACAGCAACGCACGCCACACACACACACACACACACCACCAAGCACACGCAACGACACGCACGCAATGCAGAGACAGAGAGATGAGATAGCTATACGCCTTATCATAGAGAGAGGTAGGCGAGCTAGAGACCAAAGATATACAGAGCCAACAGAAGACAGAAAGTAGAGGATTTATAGATAGACATTATATAGAGAGAAGAGTAGGGAGGGGGTATTGGGTCTCTCTCTTCTATACTCTGAAAACAACTGTTCTTGCTCCTGCGTCTTTCATTTCTTGACGTGTCTTTCCACGCCTTTCCTTGAGCGCTTCCGTTCGTGTGTCTTCTGCGCTATCTTTGCTTCATGTACTATGCTGCGCTAGGTTGTGGCGGTGTGTGTTGCATCACTGGTCGTTTTCCCTCCCTCCCCGCATCTCCCCATCCCTTTGTGCCACCCCCCGAGCGAACTTCGCGCCCTGATCGAGGATCGCCTTCCCCCTCTCCCCTTCCACCGGGTCAACGGCCCCGGGATCCAATCCTCTGGGGCGCCTCGCGTCCGAGTCGTCCCGTGTGTCTAGTCTGTGTCTGTCCTGTCCTCTCTCTCTCTCTCCTCTGTTCTATCTCTCTAATCTATCTCCTCGTCTCTCATCCTTCTCATCTCTCGGTATATCCTCTCATCTCTCGTGCTTTTTCCCTCCCATCAACAGCGGCCGCGGCGCGCGCGCGAAGCGCGCGCTGCCGCGCTGGCGGCGCGCGCCCTCTTTCCAGCTTGCCCCGCCCCCCGCCCCGGGGCCCGTTGTCCTCTCCCCCGCCGTGGTTCGTGGCCCTGGGGCCTCCCACTCCATGGCGCGCTTTTATTCCTGGCCCTTTCACCCTGCCCCATCCCCCCCCCTTCCGTTGTTCCCCCCCACCACTAACTCCCCGACCCCCGCTCCCCTGTATACGGTCAAGGTTCAGCGGGTGTTTAGGAACAATGTTTTCACCTCTGAGGGCTCCATGAATCCTCTCACCTCTTCTGACTCACATGTTTCTACTCCCCAACATCCCTCCCCAGCCTGTTAACCCAACTACCCCATCCCGCGTCCTTCCCTCTCTGCTCCACCCCACTCCTCTCCTCTCCCATCTCTCTCGCTGTCCCGCCCCTCCCCCCTGTGTCCCCCCCCACGTCCTCCCCGTCCCCTTCCCCCCCCCCCTCTCTCTCCCTCGCCCCCTTCCCATCCCACTCTCCGCTCCTCTCCTCAATACGCTCTCCAAGGTGTAATTACATAAATATAAGACACCCACTATTATATATAGCCCGCCGACCGAGGGCGCGAGAGCGCCGCACCCCCGCACAGACAACCACACACACACACACACACACACACACACCCACCGCACACAAACCCACACACACGAGACCCCTTTGGGTGCGGAAAGTCCATTAAGGGAACATTTTTATCTCACAGTGCGTAAGTTAGATACTTTAGTTATTTTTTCTCCTAATTTTTCAATTGTTACTGTCCTATACTTCATCTGTCCTTGATTTTTGTTTCTATGTAACCACATCGTTGCCTCTCTCTTCTTTTACTGAAGTACTATGATACTAGTCACCATTGTCCAACACTATGTTAGTAGAGGCACTCTACAATCACACCTATATGTGTGAACGAGACGTAAAACCGAATTCCTTCCTACCCAACACAACCACACACCCACCTGAACACACACACCCACACGAACCAAACCCCCAACCAGAAACACCCACACCACACACAACCACACCACAAACCCCACAGGGGGGGCACACACAATCCCACAAACACACACCACACATCCACACATCATATAACACAAAGATTCATAGCAAAAACAAAAAAACGATAGAGGCAGAACAGGGCATACATGAAAGCATATTACGTTAAGCAACCTCTTGCTCTAAATTATCCATCTTTAGCCCTTACCCCCTCCCTCACCCCACTATCCGCTTACTACTCCCTAAACTACTCTACCACCCCCGCCACACCTCCCCAGCCAACCCCCCACACCGATTATAGTATATCTCATCCCCCACTTCCAAAAGGCGCCTAGTTTTCGCCTCGCTGTCCTCTTCTGTGTCTCCCGGCCTATCCACCCCAGCCCCGGCCCCCCCCCCCCCCCCCTCCCCACCCCCCCCCCCCCCCCCCCCTCCCCCCCCACCCCCCCTCCCAACACAACCGCCGCCCTCCCTCCATTCCCTACCTCTCCAACCCATTCCTAAATATTTTTAAACACCAATCGTTTGTTTAAATCACGCGCTAAAAAAAAAAACACTCAACTGGTACACTACTATCACTCCCACTACATACACCACTCAACTGCGCTAAAAAATACGAAGGGATGGAGTGTGTGTCGTGTGTAGTTGTGTGTTGGGGGTGGGGGGGGGGGGGGGGGACAGAATACCGCGAACACAGATACACCCGGTATGGTTGATTATATATAAACATACTCGTGTCGGCCACTAGGTATTGTAATACAGCTTTGCCTCAATGGAACTTAACTCTTGCTGATTCCTTCTAAGGGTTTTGGGTGTTACAGTTCCGTTCGGTGCTTCACTTCCTCCTTTCTTTCTTTTTCTTTCTTCTGAAATAAATGATTGGGTATCCCTTTCTAGATATTCCTCGATAGATTCCACCTTTAAAAAGCAATTCCGTTATTAATGTGTGTGTTTTCTTAATTTGTCTCTATTTTTTTCTTTCTTTCCTTGCCCGTTTTAGATCTTCAGTATAATGAGATATTGTGAACGGCAGATCTTCAGTACTGAGA
>JADBJO010003981.1:150527-158027 GCA_016801955.1 Conus betulinus | reverse complement strand
CCCAACCCCACCCCCCAACACACCTCCTCTTGGATGACTTTCTGCTAACTACCGCTTCCTTGACGACAAATTAAGATCTTCATCAGCCCGATTGCTGGGTGTGCGTGCGAGTCTCACGTGCACCGCACGGTTGCGCGAGCGGACAGTCACCTATCGGCACTGAGGCAGAAAGGCAAGAAGGCCATTTTTGGGGGGTGGGGGGGGTGGGGGGGGGGGGGGGGGGGGGGGGGGGTTTGTTTGTTTGTCCCTTTTCCCTTCGTGTGTCTCTCAGACAATCTGACTTGGAATCAGGAAAGTTCATTCATTGATGGGCATTTGTCGCCCCCCCCCCCCCCCCCCCCCCGATCCCCCCACCCCTTCCTCCTCCTCCCCTCCCGTGAAGGGGAGTGTGAACACTTAAAGAAAAAAAAAACCAACCCCGTAACAAAAAGCAAAGAGTGTGTGTCATAAAGTAATTCAGTACACTCATAGCAAGGCTGTCCTCAGACGGCTGGTTTTCCCAGCTGCCACACTTCAGAAACTGAACGCCTTGTGCGAGCACAATGGGTTTTTGTTGTTGTTGTTGTTGTTTGTCTTTGTTCATTCAACTTTCACTGAAAGACCTTTTTACAGACAGACCGCAAGACCAGCCGACAGACAGAGATACACAGATGGGAAGATAGAATAACTGTATGAAGTTCACACACACACACACACACACACACACACACACACACACACACACACACGTTATCAGACTACAATGACATGTTTTGTTTCCGTACGCGCGTGTGTGTGTATGTGTGTGTGTGTGTGTGTGTGTGTGTGTGTGTGTGTGTGTGTGTGTGTGTGTGTGTGTGTGTTTGTATGTGTGTGTACACCTACCAATGAATATTTTTAGCTGAGAATTTGTGCACCTCAACTAGAAGACATTTTGAGCACAGTTTCTTGGAGTGCTAAAGAAGTCTTTCAAAAACAGATTATCTGTGTGGGAAAGGTGAACAGACTAGCATACTTACTACCATGAGTCTGTAAGATAGCAAGCTATGGATATACGGTGTTCACTAAAACTTTCAGACCCGAATTTAAATACAATTTAAATACAATACCCCTGAGTCTGTTAGATAGCAATGCATGGATACAGTCTGCGCGCTAAAGCTTTGAGACCCGAATGAAAATACAATATATTTACCCTGTTGACTTCCAGAGCATCTCCAGCAACCGTGTTCAGAAATATCACCCAGAAACATAAATAGTGGAAATGGCAGAGCCGGTGTTAATTAAGCAGGCAGGTACCCAAGGTCTGACCAGCGCGTTGGACCAATGCCGTGGTAAGACATCTGCTATGTCGTAGCCAGGAGACCCTTTTCATGAATTCTCTCACCTCTGTCATTAGCTCATTTACCCATCAGTTTTTGAATCATGCGCAGTTTGATCTCCAAACTTAGCGGATGTGGTGCAGCGTATATGGACTAGCCTGCACGTAGCGACACCTCCTTGATGACACTGAGCCTACCGCAACGCGCTGCCCCGGAGCTGAACTCAGGGGTGTGCGGTTGGGGTGTTGAGGCTGCTTTAGAACCTCTGCTATCTTTTTGTTGCCCCTAATAGATCTGTTCTCTTTTCATCTTACGTCTCTCCGCACAGGTCAATAACAGTCAAAAATGACGGTTGACCTTGCAAACTGAACACTGAAGACTGAAGCCATGTAACAGAAGGTGAAGTGACCATCTTGAAACCTGACGTCGTGGAGTTGATAAACCTCTTCATCTTAAAAAAAAAAAAAAAAGTTTCTTCTCCTTTGATTCTGTACATACGTGTGATGAGAACATTTCCTATTCTCCAATGAAAAACCCTCATTGGGGTCAAGTACCCTGAGAAACAGAGGCACGAGCTTCGACAGAGCAAGTGTTCAGAGAACAAACACCTCCTTCCATCTCCGCTGTGCCAGCTGTCTTCTTTTCCACATCTGTCTCACCACTCTCATTCCCAAGAGCTTGCTGCCAAATTTTGATTTGATGTGTTCAATATTTACAGACAAATATTATGCCGAAAGACAAAACAAAACAAAACAAAAAGAAAAAAAAAAACCCTGAGTTCTCAATCGAATTCATGTCACGAAGAATTTACACCAGCCACGATTTCTTTGCTTCCAGCTCCCAGCGACTTGTCCGTTTTGTATAGCTTTAATTCCTTCACTGGCATTATCTTGACAATCACTGTTACCAATATTTCTACTCCTATGAAAGAAGTACAAGTAATACGAACATGGGTACGCTTGTCTTCTTCTTCTTCAGCGTTCCAGAATCTGGTAGCGTGTGAACTCGTTTTACCTTGTTGGGATACTCACACTATAGTCGAGAGTATAGTCAGTTCAGTCCGACTTCGTTGAGTGCAGAAATTTGTGGGAAGAGGTTGTGGGAAAAAAATATATAGATAACAGATATGGTCGACAGAAAGGACACCAGACGACAGTACAGCAAAGGAGGAGACAGAGTTACTGAGAGCGAAGGGAAAAGGGGACGTTACTAGCACAGAATGTCCAGAAGGAGTGCAAACTATTTGTACACAAAGACTCCCGGTATCCCCACGGGCTTGTCTACTTTCTCTTTCAACACAAACCAGCAAGAATTTAGACCGTTCACTTGTTGTTCACAAGTAGTATTATGTATGTTGAGCGCTTCCACTCATAAACTGAAAAAGCGTGTGTGTGTGTGTGTGTGTGTGTGTGTGTGGGGGGGGGGGGGGGGGGGGGGTGCGTGCGTGCGTGCGTGCGTGCGTGTGTGTGTGTGTGTGTGTGTGTGTGTGTGTGTGTGTGTGAGAGTGTGAGAGAGAGAGAGAGAGAGACAGAGACAGGGTGAGACATGCAGACAGAGAGAGAGAGACAGAGAGAGAGACAGACCGACAAACAGACTGTGTGAGAAAGAGAGACAGACGGACAGACATCTTTCTGTCATTCCTCTGTACGTGGGCAAGATAGATACAAGAAATGGGCCTTGGTTTGGATATACGTGGGTGGGGGGTGGGTTGAAAGAATGACATCTGAGGCAATTCCACGCTCTGAATAGTGCGACTGATGTTCCTGATAAACCAGGTTTGTCCAAGTCGTATTCGCTGGGTCGTGTTTATCTCCCATGCTTCTAAATACTTTTCATAGGCCTTGCTTTGCTCTGCTTCTTCTTCTTCTTCTTCTTCTTCTGCTGCTGCTGCTGCTGCTGCTGCTGCTCGTCCTCCTCTTCCCATTCCTCCGCCACCTCTTTCCCCTCTTACTTCTGGTGCGGAGAAAAAAAACATGACCCAGGCCTCCAGGAAACTCCCCGGACACACAACCCTCTCTCACTCCTCTCTCTCTCGTGGCTTGATCAAATTAACTCCGATTCTGCTGTGCTTTCATTGTTCAAAAAGGAATTTCCGAGCCATTGTGCACAGCATGTTTTTTTGCCGACCAAAACATCAAATGTTTTCATCCTCCTTTGCTCTTTAGTCCCATAGTTGAAACACCTCCAGGAAATGAACAATAAAATGTCAATCTCTCTCTCTCTCTCTCTCTGACAGACACAACATAAGCGGAGCACACAGACACACATATACGCACACGCATGCACGCACACACACACACACACGCAGGCACGCATGCACGCACACACACACACACACACACACACACACACACACACACACACACACACACACACGTTTGCGGTACGTACACACACTCTCCCAATATGTGTGTGTGTGTGTGTGTGTGTGTGTGTGTGTGTGTGTGTGTGTGTGTGTGTGTGTGTGTGTGTGTTCGTGTTTTCCTTCTACTTTCTATCCTTCTCTGACAAAACAACAAGCGCAAGCACACACACACACACACACACACACACACACACACACACACACACTCACTCACTCACACACACACACACACACACACTCACTCACTCACTCACTCATTCCATCAATGACCCTCCCCGTACTTACCCCCCCCCCCTCCACCCACCTCCCAGGCCACTGTGTCACAAACATCTCCCATCTACAAGCCGCCACCCAGGCCACTGTGTCACAAATATCTCCCATGTACAAGCCGCCACCCAGGCCACTGTGTCACAAATTTCTCCCATGTACAAGCCGCCACCCAGGCCACTGTGTCACAAACATCTCCCATCTGCAGGCCGCCACCCAGGCCACTGTGTCACAAATATCTCCCATGTACAAGCCGCCACCCAGGCCACTGTGTCACAAACATCTCCCATGTACAAGCCGCCACCCAGGCCACTGTGTCACAAACATCTCTCCATCTGCAGGCCGCCACCCAGGCCACTGTGTCACAAACATCTCCCATCTGCAGGCCGCCACCCAGGCCACTGTGTCACAAACATCTCCCATGTACAAGCCGCCACCCAGTGTGCAAGGCGTGAGGCTGGCCGATGCTGAGCCGAGAGTTTCCCCATCTGGTCGGAAGGACCACCTCATTAGAGCGTAACTCTGGTCAGCTGAGACCGGCAGTCGGGGGAGGGGGGGGGGGGGGGGGGTAAGTGGGGGAGCAGGAGGTTAGCGCGGAGAATGAGGGGTGTGAGTTTACGAGGAGGGTGGAAAAGGGAGGGTGGGGGGGGGGGGGGGTTAAGCAAGACCTGTAGTAGCGGTGGGAGTAGCTGAATCTGAAGGGCTCGAGCAGGAGACAGGGCAGAAATATGACACATTAACAGATAAGTCCGAATCATGACCAAGATAATAAGCATTGTTATTGTTATGATGGTGATAATGATGATGGTGCTGCTGCTGCTGCTGCTGCTGCTGCTGCTGATGATGATGATGATGATCATAAGTGTTGTTGTCGTTGTTGTTATATTATTACTTTATTATTATTATTATTATTATTATTATTATTCTCATCATCATCATCATCATCATCACCATCATCATCATTATCATTATTATTATTATTGTTGTTGTTGTTTTATATTCATCTTATTAATAGTATCACGATGATGATAGTGATGATGATAATAACAACAAGAACAACAGCATCAATAGCAACTACAATAATGATAATAATAGTAATGATAAAGTAAATAAATAATAATAATGATAATGATACTAATATTGATGGCAATAATGACAACACTAACAATAATAATCATGATTATTATCATTATCATCATCATCATCATCATTAGTAGTAGTAGTAGTAGCAGTAGTAGTAGGAGCATCTTTAGTTTTAGTATTAGCAAGAATTATGACCACAGCAACATCAAAAATTAGAACACCACCACCAACAATGCTTACAATAGCAGCATCAAACATTTGTCTGGCCCAGGGTTGAGACGAAGTACGAAGCTGCAGTACAACCTTGCTCGCATGCAGTCATTCTCATATTTCACACGCGCAGTCACAGACGCTTGATACACCCACCAACAGTCTTAACCCGACTCACACACACACACACACACACACACACACACACATTATCATTAAGCAAGGAGTGTATGGGTTACTTATTGCGAAACAGATTCATTCAAGCTTGAATTTAGAGAGAGCATTTCAGCCGGTTGGTAACACAGGCAGTTTGCGGTATGCGCCCGGAGCTTGGCCAAGAAGAAAACATCTCTCACCGTTCCTCTTTGGTTTCAACGTGAACGTTTTATCTGTCCAAGCCTGAAAGAGTTTTTAACTTGTTCCCGAGGCAGCCGTGAAGAAGAAACAGTTTTGTGCCGTTTGCATAGAGGTCATTGGTATTACAACCCATTGTTATCTTTCAAAAGGTGAAGAAGCTCTGTGGTGCATTCCATGTCATGCACCACTCACAGTGAAACATATCCTTTTAGACTGTTGGGGCTTGCACGATGTCAGACAAACACTTTACAGCAGACTCTATAGAAAACCTTGTTCGGAGACGTGCCCTGCCTGATGTGATCTTTGACTTTCTGAGGAGATTAACTTTTTTCATCTGTTAGATCCAGTTGCAGATTGAGACGACTGCAGGCGGAAATCTGCAAAATCTTAAATAAATGTTAGCCAACCGCAAAAAAAAAAAAGAAAAAAAAAAAAATGTGGACAACGAATCACACACAGGAAAAACGACGCGTTTCGACCTCTTAGGTCTTCTTCAGGCAAGACGCTAAACAATTAGGACCACGAAAATGAACGAGCAATCACTGTCACTTGTCTTCGATCACTTCAGCGCGAAATAGGCGTTGAATGGAAACAAACCCAAAGTTATCTCATTTCATTCACCGCCTATCTTGCGCTGAAGTGAATGAAGATTAAGTGATTGCTCGTTCATTTTCATGGTCCTAATAGTTTGGCATCTTGCCTGAAGAAGACCTATGAGGTCGAAACGCGTCGGTTTTTGTCTTGTAATTCGTTTGTCCACTTTTTTTTTTTTTTTTTTTTTTTTGGGGGGGGGGGGGGGGGGGTTGGTTTTTTGTTTGCTTTTTTGGTGTGTGTGTGTGTGTGTGTGTGTGTGTGTGTGTGTGTGTGTGTGTGTTTGCTGTTCGCTAACATTTATTTAAAATTTTTCAACTGCTCAAAGCTTTTACAGAGGAAGATCTGTAACAAATTTTCCAGTGTGTTTTTGGAAGATGAGTTGTGAAGATTTCTGTAAGGAGTTTTTTTTGGTTTTTTTTTTTTTTTTTTTTTTTTTTTTTTTTTGGGGGGGGGGTTCAAATGACTTGTGAGTTGACTTCAACGCGGTGACAGCTCTGATATGGCCCTTTGCGGTTGGCTGGGCTATAAGCAGCATTACCATTACCATTGTTTTATCCCACACCCCACCGCTCCCGCCCCCTTCTCCATCGTTCATCCCATCCACCGGGAAGGTCTCGCAGCGTTATAGTGTCTCCCGTCTTTTTGCAAAACTGTACAAGAAGCGTCCTCTTTTCTATGACACACTCCTCAACTCGGCTTTTTTCTTTTTCTTCTTCCTCTACCTGTGGCCCAATCACCTTTTTTTCTGCTGCTTGTCTGTTTTCTCTTATTGCAAGTCATAACGAGCTGACCTCGTTTTTGTTTTTGTTCTGTTTTGTTTTTTGTTTGTTTGTTTGTTTGTTTTTTTGTTTTGTTTTGTTTTTTTTTTTTTTTTTTTTTTTTTTTTTTTTTTTTTTTTTCTCGGGGACTGAACTGTGAAAGTTATCGCATCACTGCAAAGGACAGCTAACCGTTCACTCTACAATGTTACATAAAAATATGTCATTTTTAACCCCTTCCCCCTCCTTCCCTCCCCCCCTCTCTCCTCCTCCACCCTCTTTTCACATCCCCCCGCCCGCTTCCCCCCCCCCCCCCCCCCCCCCCCCCCCCCCCCCATCTCTTCCCCCCTCTTTTTTCACTCGTTCAAAAATGATTCCGTTTTCTGTTGTTTTTCTGTTTGCTTGTTTGTTTGTTTTGTTTTGTTTTTGTCTTAAAATCGAGTGAAAATAAACGCTCCCCACTGTGCACGAGTAAATATCGCTCAAATGGCTGGTGGGAGGAGGAAGAGGGGGGGGGGGGGGGGGGGGGGCTGAAACTTGCTCTCCAAAAGATGCCGTCTGACGCAAT
>JADBJO010003981.1:113027-148027 GCA_016801955.1 Conus betulinus | reverse complement strand
ACGGCGAAGACCATCTAGTCATCCTGGGATCGGGGCTGAGTGCGTAGATGGCTGGTCAGGCCTGTCTGCGCCCGGAAATATCTGTCACAGCACGGACAGGGGATGGTGGCAGCAGCTGGAGATCTGTTGGCAAATTGTTCTTTTAATGACTTGCTGGTCTGTTCTGCCGTCCGGGACCATACGATCACGATTGTTGTTGACGATCTGGCGAGATATGATTTCGGTCGTCTGGCAGTCCTTTCAAGCAGTTAGGTTTGTTGTTGTTGCTGTTGTTGTTGTTGTTGTTTCTGTGAGTTGTATTTGCAGGGGTTCTCCCTTTTTTTCTCTCCTCCAGAAGTTGTCCCTTGATGATCGTGCAGAAGGTGACAAGGCGTTGTTATTGTCGTTGTTGTAGGTGGTGGTTATGGTGTTGTTGTTGTTGTTTCCCCCCGCCCCCCTTCCTCCATTCCAGCCGTGGTGGAAGTTTCCCACGCCATGTAACGTCTTGTCAATCATATTGCTACCTGATGCTAGACCTAGTCTCCCAACAAAAGAAAATGCACTACTCTCTCCCAGCTTTCGACAGCCATCCGGCCATCTTCCTCAGCGATGCTGTTGCTGACAGCGTGAACTCTCGATTCAGGTTGTCAATCCACCCCGTCTCTCTGCACCTGTAGTGTTTTACGATGACGTAGACTGTCCGTCATTGCATGCGTTCTAACCAGTCAACATTCTTTTGCAAACAGTGTGTGCTAAAAGACTGACCATATACAGCGGCAGAGAAAGTCAAGTGTTGAACCACTTTTTTTTTTTTTTTTTGTTGGTAACGTGTTTTCTACTCGATGAGATTTGCATTCCAACGGATCAGTTGTGATCTACATTCTTTGATTCCATCATACTCAAAGTGTAGGAGTAGGCTGACTTGTTCTTTATTTTGCGAGCATATTTCTGAGCATCTAGAGCTCATACTCTCTTCTTCTTGGCCAGTCTTCTCGTTTCTGGAAATCTGCTTCAAGCACTCATGGTCCTGCTACTTACATCTTTAAAAAAAAAGCAATGAAAAAAAATCTATCTAAACAAAGAGATATAATTAGAAAATTATTCTTTAAAAAAAAAAAAACGTCATCAACGAGCAGGTACACTTTTATGTCAGCCACTCTGAGAAATCAAGCACTTGTCAAGTTATAGACAAGATGCAAAGCATATAAACGTACTCACAGTTTATCCTGAATACACGTGAGATATTCCATAAAGAGGGAAAACTGTCTTGGGCTGGTGTAACCGTTAGTAATGGCTACTCTGGTAAACGTCGGCCATCGTCTGTGACCTATAATGAACATACTTACACATTTTCAGAAAGATCGGCCAAGAACTTTCTGAAATTTTCCATAAAGAAGAAAACCATTATGGGCCGTTACTAACGGCTGTAACGGTAAACTTAAACACCGGGCATCATCTGTGACCCATAATAAAACATGCCTACATATTTTTAGAAAGATCGGCCACGTACTTTCTGAGATATTCCATAAAAAAGAAAAACCGTTATAGGTCGTTATAGCCGTAAGTAAAGGCTATAACGGTAAACTAAAACATCAGGCATCATCACTGATCCATAATCAACATCGCTACATTTTTTTAGAAAGATCTGCCAAGTACTTTCTGAAACATTCATTAAAAAAGAAAACCCTATGGGCCGTTATAGCTGTTAGCAACGGCTACAACGGTTAAATAAAACGTCGGGCATTATCCGTCGCCAATAATGAGCATACCTACATATTTTCAGAAAGATCAGCCTAGTACTTTCTGAGATATTTCATAAAGAAGAAAAACCGTTAGTAACGGCTATAACGGTAAACTAAAACAGGTATCATCCGTGACCCATAATGAACATACTTACAATTTTTCAGAAAGATCAACAAGTGCTTTCTGAAAAATTCCATAAAGAAGAAGAACCGTTATGGACCGTTATAGCCATTGAAAACGGCTATAAGGGTAAACTAAAACATCGGGCATCATCCGTAACCCATAGTGAACACACATGCTACTTTTCACAAAGATCAGCCAAGTACTTTCTGATATATTCCATATAGAAGAAAAACCGCTACAGGCCGTTACAGCCGTTAGTAACGGCTATAACGGTAAATTAAAACATCGGGCATCATCCGTGACCCATAATGAACATACCTGCTAATTTTCGCAAGGATCGACCAAGTGCTTTCTGAGATATTCCATGAAGAATAAAAACTGTTACAGTCCGTTACAGCCGTTAGTAACGGCCATAACGGTAAACTAAAACATCGGGCATTATTTGTGACCCATGATGAACATACCCACAGTTTTTTTTTTTAGAAAGATCGGCCAAGTACTTTCTGAGCTATTCCATAAGAAGAAAAAAAGCTGTTACAGGCTGTTACAGCCACTAGTAACGGCTATAACGGGGTAAACTAAAACGTCGGGCATCATCCGTGACCCATAATGACCATGCCTACTAATATTCACAAGGATCGGCCGAGTACTTTCTGAAATATTCCATAACGAAGGAAAAAACCGTTACAGGCCGTTACAGCCGTAAGTAACGGTTATAACGGGGTGAACTAAAAAATCGTGTATCATCCTTGACCCATAATGAACATACCCTCAAATTTTCACAAAGATCAGCCAGGTACTTTCTGAGGTATTCCATAAAGGAGAAAAACCGTTACAGGCCGTTACAGCCGTTAGTAACGGCTATAACGGTAATCTAAAATATCGGGCATTATTCGTGACCCATAGTAAACACACCTACAAATTTTCAGAAAATCGGCCACGTACTTTCTGAGATATTCTATGAAGAAGAAAAAAAACCGTTACAGGCCGTTACAGCCTTTAGTATCGGCTATAACGGTAACTAACATCGCGCATTATCACTGACCCATAATGAACATATTTACAACTTTTCAGAAAGATCGGCCACGTACTTTCTGAGATATTCTATGAAGAAGAAAAACCGTTACAGGCTTTACAGGCCGTTACAGCCGTTAGTAAGGGCTATAATGGGGTAAACTAAAACATTGTGCATTATCAGTGACCCATAATGAACATACCTGTTAATTTTCACAAAGATTGGCCAAGTACTTTCTGAGATACTCCATAAAAAAGAAAAACCGTTACAAGCCGTTATAGCCGTTAGTAACGGATGTAACGGTAAACTAAAACATCGGGCATTATTTGTGACCAACATACCTGCAAATTTTCAGAAAGATCGGCCAAGTACCTTCTGAGATATGCCATAAAGAAGGAAAACCGTAACAGTCGTTACAGCCGTTAGTAACGGTTATAAGATCGGGCATCATCCGTGACCCATAATTAACACACCCACAAAATTTTCAGAAAGATCGGCCCCAGTGGCTTTGTGTGGAACACATTTTGACCACGGACGGACGGACAGACAGACACACACACAGACAGCATTTCTTCGTTCCCATTCTAATGTACTCCCTGTTCCATAATAACTGGGTGTAAAAAAAAAAAAAAAAAAAAAGAAAAAAGAAGTCATCGAATGAAAAAGAAAAAAAAATCTATATGCAAAAAAGAAAAATCTTGGCCGAATCATACAAAAAAACAGGCATCAGTGAACCAGTAGACTTTTTTATGTCATGCCACTCTGGGAAATCATTCATACGTCAATGGAAAAGTAAGGTGCCTAGCGACATGCCTTGTTTTTAGAATCGGTTTTCCTTCTTTATGGAATATCTCAGAAAGTACTTGGCAGATCTCTCTGAAAATATGTAGGCACGTTCGTTATGGGTTACGGATGACTCCCGGTGTGTAATTTTTCCGTTATAGCCATTACTAACGGCTATCACGGCCCATAACGGTTTTTTCTTCTTTATGAAAAATCTTAGAAAGTACTTGGCCGTCCTTTCTGAACATTTGTAGGTACGTTCATATGGGTCACTGATCATGCCCGATGTTTTATTTAACCGTTATATCCGTTACTTACGGCTATAACGGCCCATATCTGTTTTTTCTTTGTTATGGAATATCTTAAAAGGCAGTTGGCTGATCTTTCTGAACATTTGTAGGTATGTTCATTATGGGTCACGGATCATGTCCAATGTTTTCTTTAACCGTTATAGCCATTACTAACGGCTAGAACGGCCCATAACGCTTTTTCTTCTTTATGGAATATCTTAGAAAGTACTTAGCCGATCTTTCTGAACATTTGTAGGTATGTTCATTATGGGTCACGGATCATGCCTGATGTGTTATTTTAACGTCACAGCCGTTTAACGGCCCATAACAGTTTTTCATTTTTATGGAATATCTCAAAAAGTACTTGGCCGATCTTTCTGAAAATGTGTAGGTATGTTCAATATGGGTCACGGATCATGCCCGATGTTTTAGTTTACCGTTATAGCCGTTTAACGGCCCATAACAGTTTTCTTCTTTATGGAAAATCTCAGAAAATAATTGGCCGATCTTTCTGAAAATTTGAAGGTATGTTCATTATGGGTCACATATGACGGCCCATGTTTACCAGAATAGCCGTTACTAACGGCTATAACGGCCAAAACAGTTTTTTCCTCCTTACAGAATACCTCACGCATATTCAAGATAAACTGAGAGTACGTTTATAGTCTTTGCATCTTGTTCTTAGTGAAGACTGACTCGAATTGTCTGAGGTCCATTTTGGCCTGCAGATCAAGAAACAATCGTTGCAGAGCTTGGTGCCACTCTTAAGTGTATTATATCCATGTTGCCTTGTCTGCGGTTTGACTTATGTATCAACAGAACGTGCTTTTTTTTTTTTTGGTCTTCGACGATGTTGCTGGCATACCGTTATCGCGCTTTCTATACTGTTCGTCAGTATTCTTTCGCAAATCTCGTCCAGAGACTCTAGAGAGCAGTCAGTGTCTTCCCCGTTCAGTCATCAGACGTTCACCGCGCACTCTGAAGGCATTCCCCTCGTCCTGCTGGTCTGACTGGCTCCATGTCTGCCTCCTGTTCTCTGGTCGGCTCTCTATCCAGCAAACGTCGCCCGCTGATGGCGTCATGTTACCAGGTTTGACGCACACACTTGCCGTTTCACCAGCGGGCGAGGCTACGAGCGGGACAACAGACAGGCATCACCGCACAGCGGACGACGAGCACATTGACATACGTGGTTACCAGAGACGGCAGCCAGCTTATTGAACAACCGTCTGGCCCGAAAATGGTTAGTGCCTGCACAAGCGAACGGGACTCCGGCAAGGGCGAATGAAGGGCAAAACAGATGCCAGGTAGTGATCCCTTCTCCTCTACATTTAAGGTTGCTCTCTCTCTCTCTCTCTCTCTCTCTCTCTCTCTCTCTCTCTCTCTCTCTCTCTCTCTCTCTCTCTCTCTCTCTCTCTCTCCTTTTTGCCGTTCTGCACAGTTTTATCTTCCTCTTGATAAGCTCCCGGATATTTCCGTTTGACGACACGACAGTCCTGATAGGGCTCCCCTGAGTTAGGGTGGGCTGTAAACAACATGAACTGAACTCACCCCGCGGCAGATTCAGCTTGTTTCATCAGGGTACACACAGGGGTACGCACGAAACGTGTTTGTTTTCCACACGATTCACATCATGGCCGCCTGTAGGAGTGTCCGCACTTGGTACCGAGGTCAGATTCCTCTTGAGTCAAGTTGATCTGAGTTTCTGTAAGCGGTTCCAGATTTTGTTTCTTGTCTCTTTCTTTCTTCGTTTTCTTTCTTCTTCTTTTTTTATCATTTTGTTCCGCTTTGTCTGTGAGAAAATGTCTTTTTCCCTGACGTTTCCTTCACCCTGCGGGGTCTTGGGTCAAACACCAGCAAACAATTCACACAACAGGACGTCAAGGACTGCTCGAGCGCCCGAGCAGGCGATCACTGGTGTCGGGCCCGTTGTGTTAATGCCGGGACCTGTCCTCTGGGCAAGACAACCACCTTGGAAACAACGGCAGAGACATGAACGCTCGGCGTTGATTTGCCCTCACGAGATCGTCATCACGACGACCGGAGAATGTTCTTCGTCAGACCACCAATTGAAATAACGGTTTTTGACATCGACATCATCGAGGGCTGACTGCCAGAACCCAGTATTATACCAAGTGACTGGCTGAGTTAGAAGGCGTCGGTCCAATCGGATCTGAGCTCACAAGTCGTTTAGGTTTGATCAGCTGAGGGAAGTGACAACCTACTTCTTCTTTATATGATACGGCAAAATAATTGCCGATCGAGAGGCAGGTTGGGCACAGGACAACACTGTGGCTACCTGCTCATTGAGCAGCTCAGAACAAAAATAAATTAAAAAAAAAATGTATATTCAGATTCAGATTCAGAAAACTTCATTATCTCTCGTTACAAGAGAAATGACATTTGTGACCGCTGCCCCTAAAAGTTAAGACATACATATTTATGGTTACAAACGTGACACTGAAAATTAAAATAACTTTCAAACAATAAAACATGCGTGTAACACCAAAATGGGAATTTCAATCTTTCTCCTTTTTTGGTAGTGCAAATAAAGCATGCACTCAGTCGCTCATAATTATATATACATAAATGTGTGCACGTATGAGAGAGAGAGAGAGAGAGAGAGAGAGAGAGAGAGAGAGAGAGAGAGAGAGAGAGAGAGAGAGAGAGAGAGAGAGAGACGAGAACGAACCGAACGAACGAACGAACGAACGAACGAAATTTTATTTTACCAGGGTAATGAGATAAGCAAAGTGTACGTGCTTTTTTCCCACCCAGCCCTGGGGAAAACACAAAAAGAAGAAGAGAGAAAAAAAAAAAAAAAATCAAAACCTGGAAGTCATTATAGCAACTACAGGGAAAAAGTTGAAAACACAAATCCATAATTAAACGAGAGAGAGAGAGAGAGAGAGAGCGAGAGAGAGAGAGAGAGAGAGAGAGAGAGAGAGAGAGAGAGAGAGAGAGAGAGAGGTTGATTTATCCGACCCAGCACGACCGCTACATGAACAGAGAAGCCTGTGGCACTCGTGGGAATTCTTCACAGAGAAAAGATTCCAGGCAAAGGTTAAGTCAACGATGTCGTCATTTCGGTAAGGCAGTTGGTGCCGTTGGGTCGGATGGGCCGGCAGTGGTTACGACAGCTATGTTCGAGTTCCAGCCCCACAGCTGACAAGCATGAGAAAAAATGGCGTGTATAATACTCAACGTGATGTCGTTCGGTCGGTGTCCGTGTAGTCTCTCTCTCTCTCTCTCTCTCTCTCTCTCACTCGCTCTCTCTCCTCTCTCTCCCTCTCTCTCTCCTCACCTCTCCATCTCCTCCGCTCCTCTCCCTCTCCCTCCCGCTCCTCTCTCTCTCCTCTCTCTCATCTCTCTCTCTCCCTCGCTCCCTCTCTCTGGGATATTATCCCATCAACAACTTCGTCGTTGTGACTGTGCACGTAAAATTGCAAAAAGTAAAAACAAAAAAAAAAAAAAAAAAAAAAAATCTCTGTGGATGTCGAAAAATGATATTCTGCTGAATAATTCAGTGCGCAAATATTTTCATATGATCACGACAACACACAACAACAAAAAAAAAGGTGACATAAAGTTGAAGAAGACATTTGAGTCTGCACATGTCCAGTCAACGTAATGAAAGCTGACATCAGCAAGTTTGTCAGGTGACAGGGCTGTAGCATGCAGAATGGTGAAACACGCCTGCTCAGGATGTGTCATGCAGAGTGTTGATAATGTTTGTTTTCTCTTAACAAAAAAAAAAAGTCGAAGCATTCCATTGTTGTCGGTGGTGGTGGTACTGCTGTTGTTGTTTGTGGTTGTTATAGCTGTTGCTGCTGTTTTTGTTCATCACTATGATCGTCATTGTGATCGTCATAACAATGATCACTGTCGTCGTTGTCGTCGTGGTCTTAATACCTCATCCCTCCTCCTCCTCCTCCTCCATCACCATCATCCATTCTCATCATCATCATCATCATCATCACATCATCATCATCCATCATTAATCATCATCATCATTCATCATCATCACCACCACCACCACCTCGTCCATCATCATCAACATCGTCATCATCGACGTCGTCATCCATCATCTATTCATCATCGTCATTATCATCGTCGTCATCATCATCATCGTCATCGTCATCCTCATCGCTCATCTCTATCTCCTCTTCGTCCATTGCCTCTTTTTCATCATCATCATCATCATCATCATCATCACATCATCAATCATTGCATCATCATCATCGTCGTCGTCGTCGTCGTCGTCATCGTCATGCCTCATCTATCTCCTCCTCGTCCATTACCCTCCTTTTCATCATCATGCATCATCATCATCATCATCATCATCTGGATCATCATCACCATCCTTATCTGTCTCCTCGTCCACTAGCCCCTTTCTCCTTTCCTTGTTTTTTTCCTCTAAGTTACCAACGGGGCACCCAAAAGGACAACACCCCTTGACTTGGTCGGGTTCACGATCCTGCTCTCAGCAAACCCCACCCCCCCCAACCTACCCATCCCCACCGCCACCCGCCGAAGCAGGGCGAGCATTTCTGATCACAGAACAGCTGCTGCATCATCATCGCCATCAACTGGACCTCACCCCACACAAGGCGAAGGCCCGACCAAGAACATGAACTCTTCTCCTTCTTCTCTTTCCTCTTGTCCCCCCCTTTCCTCTATCGGTTTTCCTCTTGCTTTTTCTCTTTAATGTCCTCCTCCTCCTCCTCCTCCTCCTCCCTCTCCCCTTCCTCCTCTCTTCCTCCTCCTCCTCCTCCTCTCCCTGCCATCCCAATCCTCTCCTCCTCCTCACTCAACAACAACCACACAACACGCCTCCTCCTCCTCCTCCTTCCTTCTTTCTTCTTTCTTCTTCTTCTTCTTCTTCTTCTTCTTCTTCTTCTTCTTCTTGCTTCTTGCCTCTTCCTCCTTCACCATTCATCACATCATCATCATCATCATCATCATCATCATCATCATCATCATCTCATCATCATCATGCATCATCATCATTACATCATCATCATCATCATCATCTTCATCTTCTTCTTCTTTCTTCTTTCTGCTTCTCTTCTTCTCTCTTCTTCTTCTTCTTCTCTTCCTCCTCCTCCGTCCTCTCTCCTCCACGCTCCTCCTCCTCCTTCCTCCTCCTCCTTCCTCCTCCTCCTCCTCCCATGCCTCCTCCTTCTTCCCTCCTCCTTCTCCTCCTTCCCCTCCAACCTCCTCCTCCTTCCCTCCTCATCCAATCCTGCCTCATCCTTCACTGTCTCAACCCTCAACACTTCAACCGCATCATCATTCATCATCATCATCATCAGCATCATCATCAACATCAACAACCCACAACAACAACAACAACAACAACAGCAAGCAGCCTTCAGCATTAGAAGGCGCACACTCCTATCCTCGCCATGCATCTCTTCCCTTCCAGTTTCAAATTCGTTTCTTCTATTGTGATTCTACATCTTTTCTCTCGGGGTTTCTGCTTCTAATTCTTCTTCTTCTCTTGGGCTTTTCTCGCCTTCTTCTTCTGCTCTCTCTCTCCCCCTCTCTCTCCCGCCAACTCTCTCAGAATCTCTCCCCCTCTCTCCCTCTCCGATCTCTCTCTCTCTCCTCGTCTCTCCCTCTCTCCTCTCGTTATTCCCCCTTTTTCTCCGTTGTTTTATCTATCTTCCTTTTTCCTTTTTTCTACTCTTTTCTCCTTAATACCTTCTTCCCTAAAACCTGTTAGTAGCCATGGGCTAGGAATGGAATGGGATGTTTAGAATGAGAGTAGTTGCTGCTGTAAGGTGCAGGGAAGATGTAACTGTGCACACGTGCTGTGTGTTGGTGCGTGCGTGAGCGCGCAAGCGCGCGGAGCGCGTTTGTGCTGTGTGTGTGTGTGTGTGTGTGTGTGTGTGTGGGTGTGTGTGTGTGTTGTGTGTGGTGCGCTGGCATGTAAGGTGTGGCGCCGGCATGTACGGGTGGCGCATGCCTGCGTAAGTTTTGTATGTTCAGAGATAGAGAGAGAGGAGAGAGAGAGTAGGAGAGAGAGAGATAGAGAGAGAGAGACGAGAGAGAGAGATAGATAGAGCAGAGACAGAGACAGAGACAGACTGACAGAAAAGAGAGAGTAGATGGACGAGAGAGACAGACAAATGAAAAAGAAAGCGAGGGACTGTTGTTCACAAGGCATATCGCAAAGACTTTGTGTTAAATGTTTTTTTTTTCTATTCATTCAGTTTCTTAAAAAAATTCATACATTATGTGTTATACATATGTTTTCACAGAAAGAAGGTACCGGGTCCTGCACCTAACCCTTGGTTTTTTGCCTCTTAATTCTAGAGAGACAATGACAATGACAATGACATTCCAATTCAGAGAGAGAGAGAGGGAGAGAGAGCAGAGAGAGGCGAGAGAGAGAGAGAGCAGATCCCCGAATCTGGAGTTATGGCTGCCTTAATGGCAACTCATGGATAAAAACGGTCATAAGTCACACCCCTAAACTCCACTGCCGGTCGTATACGGCAGTGTCCGCAGAGGAGTATTAGCCTTGCGTAGACCGGCAGAGCGAGAGAGAGAGAGAGAAGAGGAGAGAGAAGAGAGGAGAGAGAGAGAGAGAGAGAGAGAGAGAACTTCGAAAATTAGTTTAACAACGAGATAACGAGTACCTTTGTGGTATAGAGAAGCAAGAAAAAAGAATCAACGATTAATCACGTCGCAGGTATGGAAGGGTATCCCCAGAAACTCTGGGTCTTGGAGCGTATTTGGTTTAGAAGACAGGAATACATGGGAAGGGGGGGGGGGGGGGGGGGGATAGGGGAGGGAGAGCGAGGAGGGGGGGGGGGGGCAGGGGGAGGTTGTGTGATGATCGTGGATTACAGTCGAGTGGGAGAGAAAGTTTTCTGCATAGTGTGCGTGCGTTGAAATGTCACCGACGTGTCTGTGTGTCTGGTCAGTGTGCGATGCGTTTGTCATTTCGTTTCACTGTATGTGCGTACTTATGTTTGTGTTCAGATCCTCTCTGTTTCCACGTGCCATCCACTTTCATAGGCCTCTCTCTCTCTCTCTCTCTCTCTCTCTCTCTCCGTCTCTCTCTCTCTCTCTCTCTCTCCCTCCCTCTCTGACACCCTCTTGTAAGAGTATGGGACACATTTGTAGAGTAGGCTCTCTGCCTAAAATCGCAAATCCATGATCGAATAAACGTTTTACGAGTTCTGATCTCCCCCCCCCCTCCCCTCCCTCTCTCCGTCTCTCATCTCTCTCCTCTCGTCTCTCTCTCTTCTCTCTCTCTCTCTCTCCTCTTCTCTCTGCTCTCTCTCTCTCTCCTTTCTCCTCTCCTCTTGTCTCTTCGCTCTCTCTCTGATTGTCTCTCTCTCCTCTCTCTGTTTGGCATTCCTTTCTGTGGCCATTGCATTTACTCGTTTGGTAGGATAATTTGCAAAAGCTTTCACCCCGCGTGCTTTCCTTCTGCTGTACTGATAGAGATGTACGAATGCTGTGTGCCATTAGAAATCCGCGTGCACCCCCCTTTCCCCTCCCCCTTCGCCCGCTCAGAACCCACTTTCAAAGGAAGCATTGGCCTTTAATAACAGACATTCGGGGGCCGGAATAGCTCAGTGGTGTACAGCGCCGGACTCGTAATCTTGGTGATCCTGTGGTTGCAGGTTCGAATCTGAGCCGGGCCCGTGTCGGTACAGGGGATTTTTTTTTTTTCCCTTGAGTGGAGCATTGATTCTGATTCCATTTCCCATGCAGTCCTCCACTATACACCGAGGTTCCGTGCGTGAAACGCACGCATAACATCTTGCACACACGTCAAATCCCATCACCAACTTTCCGGAAGGCCAGTTTTGGCCGTTGGTATGGATGACACGTTACACCATAGCATGCACCTCCTCCTCTAAGTTGGAATATGGCTTCCTTTAATGGCGGGATTGGCAGAAAAAAAAGGTCATACACACACAAACTCCACTCCCTCCTCTGCTGGGTTATATGGATGAATCCACGCCTGTCTATACAGGGAGTGTCCACAGGAGTATCAGCCTGCGTACGCGGAAGAAGAAGAGGACATTAAACAGACCTTCAAATCTTTGCTTCTACTTCCAGTAAATTGTGAATTTGACGAACGCACAGTTGGACATGAAGAGGGGACGGGGTAGTGGGGCGAAAGGAAGGACGGGAATGGGGGCAGGTGGTGGGTTGCGGGGGGGGGGGGGGGCGGGAGAGGAAAACGGGGCTGGTTCAGGCGGCGGATAATGCATTGCGCTCTTGATCCAAGGTTCTTGGGTCGATTCCCGGCGGGAGAGGAGGGATACAGAAGCGTTCGATGAAACAGGCTTCCACTCAGTTGGCCCGTTTTCTTTCTTCGTGTTCCTTCCCCCACCCCCACCCCTACCCCACCCCCCCCCCTCCCCTCCTCTTGTTTGTGTCGTGTTTGTTTTGTTTTGGTTTTGCCAGAGAGATCGAATCGCCTTTGTTTTCGCTCTTCGTCTCTCTTTCCTTTCTTCCTTTATATCCCTGGACTTGAGCTCCGAGGTTCACCATCAGAGAGAATCCGGCTGTATTATGACCGTTTGTTAGCCAGGCCACGAGGGTACAACGCGTTCCTTCTTCGGAGGTGATGCCGTTCAAACAACACGACACTAGTGTGCGTGCGTTGGATTTTCGTGTCACCGATTCAACCAGAACAAGATGGCCTACTCTTTTCTTTCTCAAAGGTGCATGGAAGACAAAAACGTTTTGAAGCCGTTTGTAATGGGGGAGACGGAATTCTCTACAGCGGTTTGTTCTAGGAAAGGCAACACGTTCTTTTTGCGGTTTCCCCCCCCGGAAAGGCACAACTCCTGAAACTGGTTGTTCTGGGGAAACACAGAACGTTCTACAGCGGATCCTGCTAGGACAGGACAGACACAACGGTCCGATGCAGCTTGTTCTGAAGAAATACACCCGACATTTCTGTTTCAAAATGACTGAGGAGGGCAGAAAATGAAGCAAACTTAAAAATAGAGAAGGGGGGGGGGGGGGGGGGGGGGGGGGGGGGGGGGTGGGGGGTGGGGGGGGGGGTAGGAACCAAGGACATAGACAAACAAAGGCACACAGCGGAGAGAGAGAGAGAGAATAGACAGAGGGAAGAACAGACCGACAGTTCAGACAGGTAATCGGGTAAACATACAGAGAGACATGCAGACAGGCGTAGAGTCTGTCAAGGTGGAGTGATTGTTTATGGTGGGTCTGCTTTTAGCTGGCAATTCTCTGTCTCTCGGTCCTTGGAAAGTACATTCTCTCTCTCTGTCTGTCTCTCTCTTCTCCTCTCTGGTCCTCTCTCTGTCTGTCTCTGGCTCTCTCTCTCCTCTCTCTCTGCTCTCTCTCTCTCTCTCTCTCTCATCTCTCTCTCTCTCTCCTCTCTCTCTTCTCTGTCGTTCTCTCTCGTTTTCTCTCATTGTCTCTGTGTGTTATTTACTTCGCTTCTTTCGGTTCATCAGTCAAAGTGCGGTTTTCTCTTTGGTAATTAACTTCCGGGTTCCTTGGGCCAACACCATGAGCAGAGCACGGAGGAGCAAAAAACGAGCAGGAACAAAGAAAGAAGAAGTAAGAACAAACACAAACATCAACAACAACAGCAAACCGCAGCAAAGTGACATCCACCACCAGCAGCAGACGCAGAAAGAAGAACAAAAAAAGAAGAAGAGACAAGAAGAAGAAGAACAAGAACAACAACAACAAGAACAAATAACAAGAAGAAGAACAAGAGAAAGAGAACAACAACAGCACGTAGTAGGCAAAGAGGAAGACGAAGAAGAGGAGGAGGGAGGAGGAAAAGAGGTAGGAGAAGAAGAAGGAAAGGAGAGAAGGAGAAGAAGGAAGAAGAAAAAGAAGATGTGTGGGGGGGGGGGGGGTGGTGGTGGGGGGAAAAAAAGAAGAAGCAGAAAAAAGTGTTTGGGAGAAAAGAAGAAGAAAAAGAAGAAGAAGAAGTCAAACAAAACGAGAGTACAAAAGATAGAAAGAAAAAGAATAAAACGAGAAAAACAAAAAGAAAGATTAAGGAACACATTCGACACACACACCACAACACACCACACACACACACACACACACAGCAGAACACAACAACAAACGAGCACACACACACACACATAACGAAGTCAAAGAGAACAACAAGGACAGGCCAAGAAGAAAAGAACATGGACAAAAATGACAGAGGAGGATGATGAGAGATGATAAGAAAATTGAGAGAAAGGTTGAAGAGAAGAAGAAACCTTGGGGATAGAAGGAAAAAAACAAACAAACACCACAACACGTTGAATAAGCAGTTGCCCCCCGCCCCCCACCCCCCCCCCCCCCCCGGCCCCCCGCCAGCATTTATGTCTTTTCGTTACTAGAAAGGACCTCTGTGTCAGGGGGTGCTGTAGGGGTGTGTCAGGGGGGGTCCCCTCCTCCCAAAGATCAGCAACGAAGAAAGAAGAAGAAGTAAGCCAACGAAGCGAGATAGAAAAAACTCAACTATGAAAGATAAAAAGAGAAAAACAAAAGACAGTCAAATCACCTCTCTCATCACAATTTCAGTCTCTCACACTCGACTCCACCTCCTCTGTCAATCTCTCCACACATAGAAAACCGCTCCACAAACAAAGACCACTCCTGCCCGTCTCTCTCTTCTCTCGCATCTCTTAACTAGGACGATTTCATCTCTCTCTCTCTCTCCTGATCCCTTATAAACATTTCGTGAGGAAAAATTTCTTTTTCTGCATTATTATCTTCCACCACAACAAAACCTGTTTCGAATGTTCTATCTTTTTCCACAACAGACTGTTTTTCAGAACGTACTATCTTTCCCCACCACACCTGTTTCAGAACGTTCGTCTTCCCCACAACCAGACTGTTTCAACTTTCTGTCTTTCCTACAACAGCTGTTTAAAATCGTTCTGTCTTTCCCCCACAACAGACTGTTTCAAAATCGTTCTGTCTTCCCCACAACAGACTGTTTTCAGAACGTTCTGTGTTACCCACAACAGACTGTTTCAGAACGTTCTGTGTTACCCACAACAGACTGTTTCAGAACGTTCTGTGTTACCCACAACAGACTGTTTCAGAACGTTCTGTGTTACCCCAAAGACTGTTTCAGAACGTTCTGTGTTACCCACAACAGACTGTTTCAGAACGTTCTATCTTTCCCCCACAACACACTGTTTCAGAACTTTCTGTCCTTCCCACAACAGAGTTTCAAAACTAGTCAACGTTCTGTCCGCAGCTTGTTTCAGAAGTCTTAGCGTTCTGTCTTTCCGACAACCAGCCGTGTCAGAAGGTTCTGTCTTTCCGACAACCAGCCAAGTCAGAACGTTCTATCTTTCCGACAACCAGCCGTGTCAGAACGTTCTATCTTTCCGACAACCAGTCGTGTCAGAACGTTCTGTCTTTCCGACAACCAGCCGAGTCAGAACGTTCTGTCTTTCCGACAACCAGCCGAGTCAGAACGTTCTATCTTTCCGACAACCAGCCGTGTCAGAACGTTCTGTCTTTCGACAACCAGCCGTGTCAGAACGCTCTGTCGTTCCTAAAAACAAGAGAAGACACCGCACAGCGGCTGAATCGCCTCGGCACTGACCAAAACTGACCGACGTGACCGCGTGTTTTTCCCTCTCTGAAGGGGTGTGGTCAACCGTATCGTCCCAGAGGAACAGGATGCCTTCAACATCACCAGTATGAAGATGCTATGGGCACTCGGTGGGTGGAATTGCTGTGGTTACTATGACAACAAAGTTGCTATGGATCCTAACTGCACGAAATGCCTGGGATTTCAACAGTATGAGGTTGCTATGCATACTATGAGGTTGCTATGGATTCTATGCGCATAAGCTTGCTACGGATACCATCAATGTGAATTGGATGTGGATTTCATCATAGTGAGTATAGGCACTACGGAGTTCCAGTTTTCATCTGAGACTGCAGAAAGACCATCAAGAAAGCAGTAGGCGGTCTAGTTTTTCCTTTTGTCCCTAGACGGCAACCAGGACTGGCCGGTACAGTCACCTGTGGTCTTGTTCTAAGAACTGGAGTCGGCGACCCCAGACACAAAACCCTAAAGTGGTTGAGACCAGGTTTGTGGAGGACGCAGTCCCTCGTGTGAGATCGCAGGATAGTCAAGGACCGCTGCGGACATGGGGGCCATCTGGGGGACTAAAATATCCCAGCCGTGGTGGCTCTCATGGGGATTCGAACCGGCGGCCTCTCGGTCGTCAGGGTGTGATGTTAAAGCACCCGCGCGCCAGAAAGTGAGTTTTACTCTCTCTCTCTCTCTCTCTCTCCTCCTCTCTCCTCTCTCTGTCGGGTCTCTCTTCTCGTGTGTGTGTGTGTGGTGTGTGTGTGTGTTGTGTGTGTGTGTGTGTCGTAGGTGACAATCGCCGGATCGCGGAACCTATTGAATAATTTGAACAGGCGATCCGTGGTGAGGCCATTCTTCCCAATATTGACATGTCTTCTCCCTCATGATAACAAGCCAATCTAGGCATTCTTCTTTCCCTTTTCGACCTCCCCCCCCCCCCCCCCCCCCCTCCCTCCTCTCCATAAATCTGTCTGTTCTTCCACTAACAACATCATGAACGACCTGACACCATCTTATCACAAAGGAAGATTAATTTCCTGAACATGAACTTCGTAACAAGAACATCGTTTACCAACCCCCCGCGGCCCCAGGACTAATCTTTTTTTATGTCATCCCTCACTTACTGTGGCAGTAAATTCTAAAGCGGTGTAACAGATGCCCTTACCCACAAATCCAGATTATCAACTTTCAGAACAACATACTTTAATAAAGACCTTATGGGAATCTATAAGCGGTGTTTCGGATGTCCAACATTGATCCTATATACGATTAGGTTTATGTTAGAAAAACGTTTCGTGTGCATGTGGCGAGGTGTTGGGGAGATGGCAATGATGTTGGTGGAGTACTTGCATGTGCGTGTGTGTGTGTGTGTGTGTGTGGTGTGTGTGTGTTGTGTAGTGTGTGTGTGTGTGCGTGCGTGCGTGCGTGCGTGCGTGCGTGCGTGCGTGTGTGTGTGTGTGTGTGTTTGTATGTGTGTGCGTGCCTTCAACCACACAGATCTAGTTTGACCCACTACAGTTCTACGCTCGCTCGAAGGGACTCCGTCCCAAGTAGAAATATTATCATCACGCAAAAATGAATCCGATTATTGTTTTGAGGTTGAAACAACTTTCATGGAAGTTTCACTTGCTGTCGATGATAGTAGAGGTAAATCCTGTCTGTCCTAACGTAACTTACTACATAATAAAGAAGACGAGAAGTCCAATGTGGAACGTAACACAAAATATTAAGTAACATCACACGAGCAAACGGAAAATAGGAAATGTACTAACCTGTTTCAAGATGGAGAGAGAAATCCAAATCAGATCATGTATGTGTATATATACAGAATTATATGTTGACATATTAGTTTGGTCGAAATGAACAGATGCTTTGATTAAAAATGATAGATGGTTGACACTGAAGTTAATAGAATATTATTGTTATATTTGTCTTGCGTTTGTAGAATGGTTTATTTTGTTCTATAAAATTGAAAAGAGTGGGTGTGTGTGTGTGTGTGTGTGTGTGTGTGCGTGCGTGCGTGCGTGCGTGTGTGTGTGGTGTGTGTGTGTTGTGTGTGTGTGTGTGTGTGTGTGTGTGTTTTTAAATGGACATATTTTTGGGCGCATGCGGTACATGTTGTCCGGCACAACACGCGCGCGTACGCACGCACACACACACCCACACACACCACACACACACACCACACACACACACACACACACACCACATATTATATATATATATATTTGTTAAAAATATAACACCCACTTATCACCCTATTTTTAACAGATGTTGCTCCCCAAGGGGTTGAGCACCTTAAGATTTTATTAGGCGTTTTAGCAGTATTTTTTATTTTATATATATACACATATATAAATATATATATATATCTTATATATATAGATATATATGCACACACACACACACACACACACACACACACCACACACACCACATGCGCGCGCGCGCACGGACACACACAGACAATTGCATGTGCGCGAGTGTGTGAGAGAGAGAGAGAGAGAGAGAAGAGAGAGCAGAGACGAGAGAGCACGAGAGAGAGAGGAGCAGACACGTGACAGACAGACAGACAGACAGACAGACAGACAGACAAACAGACAGACATAGATAGAGACATGATGACAAAAAACACAGAAAGTGACAGACGAGAGGGTGGGGGGGGGATGGTCTCGGGGGGGGGTGGAGAGAGCGAGAGAGAGAGAGAGAGAGAGAGAGAGAAGACATTGCACAGACAGAGAGACATAGACAGACACAGAGACAGAGCGAAGACGACAGAGAGAGAGAGAGAGAGAGAGAGAGAGAGAGAGAGAGAGAGAGAGAGAGAGAGAGAGTCTGAGAAGCAGGCAACCTCTTTTCCTCTCCCACTGTCCTGTGTGTCGATCTGGCGTGCCCCCACCACAAACTAAACGATTTAAACCACCAGCCGGAAACCAAGCAGCAGCCGCAGTGGCAGATAACTATTGCTCATTTTCCGCAGCCTTTCAACTCTCACCACTCTCTCTCCACCCCCTCTCTTCCATCTCTCCGTCCGTCTCTCTTCTCTCTCTCTCTCACACAACACACACACACACACACCACAAACATCACACTCACACCGCACACCCCACTATTTCAATCCCCACCTTTCCAATCTTTGACGACCAAACTTTGTGGAGCATATTTACTTGTGTTTCCTTGTGATAACCTTTCCACAATGCGTTACAGGCCAAGCGGACACTAAGTGCAGACAAAGTAACCAACACCAACAAACACAACCAAACAAAACAAAAACAAAATGTGGGGGGGCCGGGCGGGGGCGGAGGGCCACGGAAAGATAATCTACCCCCTGCTTTGCGTAGAAAAAGGAAAAGAGGAGGGAGGGGGTGGGGGGTGGGCACGGATGGGGTCTTGCAACACTGTGCAACCTTTTTACAGGACTGGCCAGGGAATTCCACTGCACTTGCTGTGCTGCAGACGAACGGCCGTAGTTCTGGTCACGTCTATGTGATTTCCCAGGTAGCACAGAAGTTGATGATGTCTTGGCTTTTTCTCAGATATCGAGAGAGAGAGAGAGAGAGGAAGAGAGATAAGAGAGAGGAATGAGAGGGAGAGCGAAGACATACAGACGACCTAGAACAGACAGAGAGCAGACAGAGACTGCAAAGAGACAAGGACAAGGTCAGATTAGAGACAGACAGACAGAAACAGATAGATCAGATACATACAGGATACAGACAGAGACCGACAGACAGATACACAGGCGCGAGAGGGACAGATCAGACCAGGAAAGAGACAGATAGAAAGAGACAGAACGGGTCGGAGGAGAGAGAGGACAGACGAGGGAGACAAGAGGACAGACAGAGAGACACGAGAGGAGAGAGATGAGAGAGAGAGAGAGAGCGAGATTAGAGAGCGGCTTCAACTTTCCTTTCCATTGGCCATGGCCTCCCTACAGCGTCGGTATTGAGAGAATACGTGTCACATTTGCAGTGCCGAAGAAAATGTTTGTGTACATTCAAGCAAAAAACAAAATGACCCAAATGTGTGCTGTAGTGGGTTAAGTCATTGCCGTCGGTGTTTTGCAAATGAACCCCTCCCCCCCCAAACCCCACCCACCCCCCTCCCCCCGCGCCGTATTTAGGGGCCTGGGCCTGTTACGTGAATAACATCATCTGAATCTGAATCTGAATCTCTCTCGACTCTCCATCTGTTGTTCTTCTACGCTTCGTACGTCCCCCCCACCCCCCCCCCCCCCCTTTGCTTCCCTCCCGCTCCCCACGTCTCTCTCTCTCATCTCTGTCTCGTGTCTCTCACCTGCTACCACCCTCTCCACTTTTCCCCCCATCTCTCCCACCTTTCCTTTCTTTCCCATGTTCCTGGACCCCCCCCCCCCCCCAGCTCCTTTCCTTTCTCTTTCCCCACTCGTGTTTTGTTGTTTTCCAATCCACCCATCCTATACTCTATAATCCACTCTCCCTCTCTTTCTCATTCACTCCATCATGCGTCTTGATTTCTCGTTCACTCTTCGCCTTTCCCATTCATTAACTCTTTTCTCTGCTGTCTTTCTGTCTCTGCCTCGAGCCCATCTCTCTCTCTCTCTCTCTCTCTCTCTCTCTCTCTCTCTCTCCTCTCTCTCTCTCTCTCTCCTCTCTCTGTTTCTTTTCCTTCTTTCTCTTCACCCCCCCCCTCTACCCCGTCCCCTGTCTGTCTCTTCCATCTCTTTTATCTTCTCTTGAATCTCTCTCTCCGCTTTTCCTTACCCCCCCCCCCCCCCCCCACTCCTCCGTTCATTCTCAATTATTCTCCCTTCTATCTCATTCAGTCTGTTCTTTTCTTTTCTTTTCTTTTCCTTCCTCATCCACTCTCTTCTCTCTTCTCTGTTTTTCACTCCCTCTCGCCTTTCTCCTCATTCACTCTCCTCCGTTGTTTCTCATCGACTCTCACTCTTTCTTTCTCACTCGCTCTCTGCCTGTGTTTTCTCCTTCACCTCATCATCTCTCTCTCTTTCTCGCTCGCTCTCTGCCTGTGTTTTCTACTTCGCCTCATCATCTCTCTCTCTTTCTCGTTCTCTGCCTGTGTTTCTCCTTCACCTCATCATCTCTCTCTTTTTCTCTCTTGCTCTCTGCCTATTATTTTCTCCTTCGCCTCATCATCTCTCTCTCTTTCTCGCTCTCTGCCTGTGTTTTCTCCTTCGCCTCATCATCTCTCTTTTTTCTCTCTCGCTCTCTGCCTGTGTTTTTCTCCTTCGCCTCATCATATCTCTCTCTCTCTCTCTCTCTCTCTCTCTCTCTCTCTCTCTCTCTCTCTCCCTCCCTTTCTCTCCCACATTCTCCCTTCTTTCTTCTTCCCTCCCCTCTTTCTCTTTTCACTTCTCTCCTCTTTCTCTTTCTGTCTTTCTCCTTCTCTCTTCGACTCCTTCTCTTCTTCCACCTGCCCCGCCAAGAGAGGTGTAGGAGTGCAGGGGCAGATTACTGAAGAAGAAGAAGAAGAAGAAGAGGTCGGCAAGAGAGCATTTCAATTAATTTTTCACTTTTCGCCTTTCTCGCTTTGTTTGTGTTGGCCTGACACGTTGATCGTTCAGCCGTGGCGGCTGACTGAATGGCAGCCACCGGACCGTAACCGTTCACCAAAGCGCAAACCTCGTCACGCTTTGTTTCCTCCTCGCTTGGCTGGTTGGCGAGGGTGGGGGGTGGGGGGGGGGAGGGTTGGAGGAGGGGGGGGGTCGCGGCGCCACGGGCTATCGATTCTTCTACCCCCGCCTACATCGATCCCTTTCTGAAAGAGCCCGAAATACAAAACGCGCAACCCATGAACTGCATCGCCTCTGGGAGGAAACGCAGCTTCTGCACTCGCGAGATAAGACGCGAGGGGAGAAGAGACTGACAGAAATAAAACAAACAAACAAACGGCGATGAAAATGAACGAGAGAGGAGAACAATAAATTGACGGGGGGGAGGGGGGGGGGGGGGGGGGGGGGGTACAGGGGAAGCGGGGAGGGGGAGAGAGGGAAGGAAGGAGTGACAGATGGAAACAAGGTAGGGGGGGAGTATGCAGGTTCTTCGTCAGAACAAACGTGCAACGCGTTGGCCTTTCTCTGCCCGTCTACAGGTCCATCACTCGTCTTTGGAAATCTCCACTAATCCCGTCTTTTGCCTCTCACGTGAATGCGAGCTTGCGTGATCCGTCGGGTCTGCATGCATCGTGGAAGAGAGGAAGTAGGAGGAACGGGGTGGGGGTGGGTGGGGGTGGTGAGGGGGGGGAGGTGGTGGTGGTGAGGTGAATGGGAATTAATGCGATACGTATCGATATGTGTGAGTGTTTGTGTGGTGTGGGGTGCGTGGTGCGTGGGTGGGTGCATGGGCAGGCGGAAGAGATGTGGGTGGGTGAGTTTGAGGGCGAGGGTGGGTGGAGTGGGGGTGGGGGTGGGGGTGGGGGGTGGGGGCTAAGGGAGGGTGAGAGACGACCCGGAGAGGGGAGGAAGGGTCTTGAAGCATGAGGCCAGACTGCCGGCATGTCTTGTGGTTAAGGTGAGCTTTGTTATTGATAAAAACGCTCTGAGGTGTCCAGCAAGCATTGTTGGTTTATTTGTCTTTTAACACACACACACACACGCATGTCCAGCAAGCATTGTTGGTTATTTGTCTTTTAACACACACACATGCACGCACGCACACGCACACGCACACACACCACACACACTGAAAACGTACTTTAACCAAACAATCGTCAATGGATAGAAGGTCGCCCATGGACGAAACTCACTGATCAACCCCCCCAAGCCTGAATGTTGTTCGGACACCACTGGACGAATAGCCCGTTCACTCAAACAGGTCCACCACAAACCACTCATAAATAGAGACAAAAAATTGCTTCGAGAGGGGAAGTAATTTGCACAGGATTTCCTTCCTTACAGGCACGCTAAATCTGGCGGAACACTTCGATCGAGTTTTGCGTTTTGCATGCTTACATAAAAAGGCCTGGAGTTCTGCAACGACAAATAAATAAATTGATAAATAATGATAATAGTAATATTCTGAGTTTGTCAGAGCATCAGAAAGTTTCGTTCTGTTATTTTTATATTATTATTATTAAGAATACTTATATAGCGCCTATTCTAGGCTAGAGACCAAGCTCTAAGCGCTTTACAATCCACACTCGTTTACACAGTAGGCTCCCTACCTGGGTAGTGTCGACTGAAGAGCTGCCAGCTGGCGCTTCATTCAGTCGTTTCCCGTGTCATCCAGTCAACGTCGTTCAATACCGTTCACTCTATTTCCTTAGTTCCTTCATTCTTTCCATTTCTCACGCAGGGTGCATGCTATGTATAACGTGTCATCAATACCAACGGCCAAACTGGCCTACTCTTCCGAAAGCTGGTGATGGGATTTGACGTGTGTGCAAGATGTTATGCGTGCGTTCACACACGAAACCTCGGTTTATAGTCTCATTCGAAGGTCTGCATGGGAAATGGAATCAGAACCAATGTTAACTCCGAGGGTAAAGATACCCGTGTACCGAAACGGCCCGGCCGAAATTCGAACCCGCAACCCCAGATCACCAAGATTACGAGTCCGGCGCTTTACCACTGAGCTGTTCGGGCTCCCGTTTATACACTCTAAAAGCTTGATTCAGTGTCCGTCCGTTTGAAATCCTTTTCCTATTCAATACAAACAAGATACCAGTCTAGGAGACTTGGAAGGTCAACAGTGACATCTCCCTGACTGATGCTCCGCCATCACGCTAGTCCCTAGGGACCAAAAAAAATCAGCCGTGTCCGCTGATTGGTAGAAAAATCCGTCTGCGCGCCCACTCTCCTTTGATTGGTCCACGAAAGCATCGGTGACTTTTCGCTTCTGGTGGTCAGGTGTTACGTTGATGGTCGCTGCATCTCCGATTTGGCACCGAGACTCCAACTCTGAAAGCAGGGTGGAACGGTTTGTCAAGATACGATTCCACATGAACTCTTTTATCTTCGTTTCGGTACAGCGTTTCAACGGTCCACTACAGTATCTTGACAAGTACAAGGACATTTTTTTTCCATGCAAAAAAAAACAGATAGACCAACAGACTAAAAAAAAAAAAAAACAAAAAAAAAAAAAAACGAAGGCTAATACCCTGCTCCTCTGCGCTGCGTAAGCGCACAGGGTAAAATTATCAACAGAAAGAAAGAAAACCAGAGAGCGGAAGCGGCTTTGCGAGAGACGCACAAAACACCACCACCTCATAACAGCGTTATAAAAACGCGCAGGTTGTTTTATCAAGCCTCGCCTGTGTTTGTTGAGCGCAATGGGAGCTAACAGCCGCCAGTCCCACGTGGTAGAGCTCTCCTCAGCGCTTGATGTGTCCAGGATGCTTTGGGGCACAACCAAGCTCTCTCTCTCTCTCTCTCTCTCTCTCTCTCTCTCTCTCTCTCTCTCTCTCTCAAAGCTAATTACACTTTTCACAGCAGACCATTACTATTAGGGACAAAACACACATACACCGAGGCACACCTGTTTTCCTGCATACTTAAACTGATACGCCTGTTTAAAGAAAATGAGAAACGAGAGATATGTTACCCTTGGCTTGTTAATGACTGTAATTATAACATGATGAATGAATGTTGTGGTCACTGATTTTATCGGTGCATCGTCACTAATCGATTGATGTCCTAATCATTTTGGTTTCTTGAAACACGATAGCTACACGATGATAAATGTGTGTCCTGATTACGTTTGATTATACTGATGTATTATTGCTCTTTTTACAAATTTCATAGGAATGTTTAGCATATATTTTGGATTAAAATACTCTCTCTCTCTCTCTCTCTCTCTCTCTCTCTCTCTCCCGCGCCGCGCGCGCGTGTGTATGTGTATGTGTGTGTGCGTGCGTGTGTATGTGTGTGTGTGTGGTGTGTGTGTGTGTGTGTGTGTGTGTGTGTGTGTGTGCGTGTCATTTCCTCAAGGCTTGATGAGTGTCATTATTCGTTGGAGTTATGGGTAGTAGCACAAACTCTGTCTCTACCTGTTAACCTTCACATTACCCTCCCCCCATCTCTCTCTCTCTCTCTCTCTCTCTCGGTCTGCTCTTTCTACGGTATACACTTGGCATAAGCCAGGCCCGAGAGATACAGACACTTGGACTGCTGGCTTGACGTGGCACGCCTGAGTCCTCTTCGTTCCTTGAGAAGCATAGAGCCTCAACTGCAACCTTCCACCTCCGTCTGTCCCTGGCACAGGTCCTGATCTCCCCCCAGGTCAGGCTGGAGGCTCTCAGCTCGTTTAGCAAGCTCCTCCTCCAGGTCTGCTTTGGGCGGCCTCGCTTCCTCTTGCCCTGCGGGTTCCACTCGAGCGCCTGCCTGATGATGTTAGCGGGCTTCTTCCGCAGTGTGTGGCCGGACCCATCGCCACTTTCTCTTCCTGACCTGGGCGTCCATTGGCTGTTGGTTTGCCCTCGTCCGCAGGTCGGTGTCTGGCGCTCTGTCGAACCATCGCCAGTGGAGGATCTGCCGGAGACATTTGCTGATGAAGGTTTGGATGTTCGTGGAGGTGTTGGTGGTGTCTCGCCAGGTCTCTGACCCGCACTAGCACTGATTTTACATTGGACTTGAATATTCTCAGTGAACTGCTGGCTACGAATATGAAAACAAAAAACTGTCGGTTCTTTTTTTTTCTGTTTGTTGGTTTGTTTTGTTTTGTTTTCATTTTTTTATGCACACACGACTACGAAGCTGATGAGACCTGGCTGTGTGGTAAATCTAGCCAGCCATTTGCTCGTTGCAATCACTTGTCCCAGAACGGAGGAGGGGTAGAGAAGGGTGGTGTGTGTGTGTGTGTGTGTGTGTGTGGGGGGGGGGGGGGGGGGGGGGGGGGGGGGGCGGGGGGGGGGGGGGGGGGGGGAGGAGGAAGGGCAGAGTCAAAGTGAACGCTGCACGTGCAGTCTGTCCACCTTCTGACAGCTGTGTGCAAGTGCCTGGGTCGTGGCGAAGGTCCGGCGCGCCAGGTGCGCTGCGCTGCAAGCACTTCCGCCAAAGAACCAAGAAAGAAAGAAAAGGCCCACCGTTGTGCTCTTACAGCGTACTCTCTGAGCGCTGCGACAGTGCTTTAGGTCTCTCTCTCTCTCTCTCTCTCTCTCTCTCTCTCTCTCTCTCTCTCTCTCTCACACACACACACACACACACACACACACACACACACACACACACACACACACACACATACACACAGACTGCATACAGAGACACACTGTGATCATAATTATAATCAACATCATCATCATCATCATCATCATCATCATCATCATCATCATCATCATTTGTGTATGAGTATGATGATGATGATGACAATAATGATGATGACAATTATAATAATAATGAAGATCACATTGATAATGATGGTGGTGATGATGATGATGATGATGATGATGATGATGATGATGACGACGTGATAATAATGATAATGATGATAATAATGACAATAATGATAAATGATAACAATGATGATGATGATGATGATGATGATGATGATGATAAAAATAAGCCCATACGGGCAAACGCACACTAGAGCGTGAACAATAGCGTTCGCTGTGGAAAGCGTTTAAAAGCATCGCTACCTAAAAGTCGCTATCTTATAAACAACAACAACAACAACAAAGGCAAGCACAACATGAATTCCAGTGTTCAAAACATCACCACTTGGAAGTCAGGCACGTAGTCAGATGTGACGATGCTAACGATGTAAACACATAGTTCACAACAACAACAACAAACAAAATGGCCGCCAGAACAGAAAAATAAAGAAATAAAACACTGAAAGAGAGAGTGAGACAAAGAAGGCAATGAGCAGGACACAAGTTCCGAAGACCTGGGACAACATTTACACTGACTCAGCCCCCGGCATCCCCACAGGGAGAGAACTTGATCATGAATATCATAGGGAGAAGAAGAAGAAGAAGAAGATGAAGAAAAGAAGGAGAAGAAGAGGAAAAAGGAGGAGGAGGAGGAGGAGGAGGAGGAGAAGAAGTAGTAGAAGTAGCAGTGGCTGTAGCAGAAGATGAATAGCAAAAGCAGCAGCACCAGCATAACAAAAATGATAACAAAAAGATATTCACATTCATTTCTCGCCATCATAACTAACGAGGTCAAAGTGTTGACAAACCGGGATTGGGGAGGGAGGGGGATCCAACCCCCCCCCCCCACCTCACCACCACCACCACCACCAAAAAAAAAAAAAAGAAAAAAAAAAAAAAAATCTGGGTCGCCAAACAAACCGTCGATCCCTGCATTTATAGAATATTTGATCAGATTTCTGTTTCAGTGACCAAGTTTGTAGTACAGTCTGGTCAAATTTGCAAACACCTAAACCAAGAAAAGGGGGGCAGCATGCTACAATTAACGGGAACTTCATCAGGTAATACTTATTTCTGACAGTCCAACGCATCACTACGTCGTTTTACCACATCCCTTCCCGATCCACCACCTCTACCCTAGTTCTAGTTCCGCTTCTCATGCCCCCCCCCCCTCCCCCCCTCCATCCCTCCCAGAAGTAAAAAAAAGTTTTAGTTTCTTTTTTGTTTTGTTTCCCTTTTTTTTTAAATGAAAAACCCCCCACTAAATCGCCTCAAGAAACTGTGATATCGTCTAAGGTAAAAAAAGGGGAGGGGGGGTGGGGTGTAAAAAGCAAACGAACAACAAAATATTCTTGTCGCCGAGTATTAGTGCAACAACTGAGGACCGCTTAGAAAGAAACTGGCTTCCTCAGACCACAAGAGAATCGGAGTTAAACGCTTCCTTGCATGGGGCATACGCTTCCTTAGGCAGCAGCTCCCTACAACACATACAGACACAGACACGTAGTATAGATACACACACATGTAAAATGGGAGTGAAGAGGGCGGCAGAAAAAAAGATAATGAAGATTATTTTTGGCGCTTCATCTTGCATAAGCCCTAAGCGCTTACAAATCCAGAAAAGATGAAAGAAAACACAAATGAAGCCAATATGAAGATAAATGTTGCAGTAAGTAGCGTGCCTCTACAAACAAGAGTGGATAGTGACACACGCTTATGCACACGCGCGCGCGCGGGCGCACACACACACACACACACACACACACACACACACACACACACACACACACACACACACACACACACACACACACACACACAAGTCGCAGAATTAGCTTGATGTTGAAGGAAGGGGAAGAAAGAACTGCTATTGATAGGTGAAGAGGGTTGTTTTTTTAAGACATGCCTTGAAGGAAGACTGAGAGTTTGAATTACGCAAAGATATTGGAAGTTCATTCCAAGAAACCGGACCTGAAACGAAAAAGAGCGGTCGCCATAGAGTTTTTCAGTTCAAAATCGAGGGATTTTGAGCAGATTTGTGTCGGCATAAGAATGCAAATGCCTAGAAGGAACACAGAGATGAAGGAGATCAGAAAGGTAGCAAGAAGCTAAGCCATTCAGAGATGTAAAGCAGAGTAAGGGCAGTTTGTAGTGTGTTCATTCTTCGACCGGCAGCCAGTGAAGAGAAAGAAGTAAGAGAGTGACATGGGAAGATCTGGGTTGTTTTAAGAATCAAACGAGCAGCATTGTTTTGTACTTTCTGGAGACGACTGAGAAGATTCCGGGTTAAATGATTAAAACAAAACAACGACAACGCGTGCGCCATGTCTCCACACCCCATCCAACTCTCTCTGTCTCTGCCTCCCCCCCCCCCCCTCTCTCTCTCTCTCTCTCTCTCTCTCTCTTACAGATAGCAATACATGCATAGTCGCGGAAATAGCAGTGAGTGATAGGATCGAGGAGTGTGTGTGTGTGTGTGTGTGTGTGTGTGTGTGTGTGTGTGTGTGTGTGTGTGTGTGTGTCTGTGTGGTGTGTGTGTGTGTGTGTGTGTGTGTGTGTGTGTATGGTGTGTGTGTGTGTGTGGTGTGTGTGTGTGTCTGTGGTGTGTGTGTGTGTGCGCGCGCGCGCGCGCGCGCGTGTGTGTGTGTGTGTGTGTGTGTGTGTGTGTGTGTGTGGTGTGTGTGTGTGTGTGTGTGTGTGTGTGTGTGTGTGTGTGTGTGTGTGTGTGTGTGTGTGTGTGGAGGGGGAGGGGGAAGGGGAAGGGGAAGGGTGTGGGTGGGCGGAACCGTTCAGCTGATTTCTCTGCAGTGTCCACCTTCTCTGCTGGACTTGTTCTCCTGTCGGCTTCACTGAAGATTGATTTCTAGTCAGTTTCACGGACAAAATTTGTTCCCCACCCCCACCCCACCCCCGCCCACTTACCATCCTCGCCCCCCCCCCCCCCTCTCTCTCTCTCTCTCTCTCCTCTCCCCCTAGCTTTTTCTCTACCATCTCTCCCTCTGTATTCGTCTGTCTCTGTCTGTCTCTCTGCCTGTCCGCGGTTTCTCTCTCTCTCTCTCTCTTCTCTCTCTCTCTCTCTCTCTCTCTCTCTCTCTCTCCCCCCCCCCCCCCCCCCCCCTCTCTCTCTCTCTCTCTGCCCCCTTTTCTCCCTTTGCCTGACAGTCACAAATGAATCAATATATCAACAGTTTTTTCTTGTTCTTTAGTTCCCCCCGAAGCCATATATCTTACCTAGCGGCGCCCGCCGTTGTCCCCAAAGTGCCTGTCTATAAAGTTCTCCATCTACACTTTATCTATCCCGCAAATGGACTGTCTGTCGAAAGAAGAATGGTGGCGGCCATTTTGATGGATCGGTGAGAGTTTGTCATACAACTCCAGACTGAAAAAGCGCCCCCCCCCCCCCCCTCCCCCCACCGCTGTGTGATGATTGAGATGGGGAAGACAAGGATCTTTGTATCTCTTTGTATATCTTTGTCTCAGGGTTTCAGGAGTAGCTAGCTTCACATCTGTCTGTCCTTGTACTTGTCTGTGAACTTGTAGACTGTCTGTCTTAGTGTCTGTTTCTTTAGATCATCTGTGTGTTGTTTTTGTCCGTCTGTACGTCTTTCGGATAGAATTGAAAAGACGATGGGACCTGCGTGTGTCCCATACATTTTGTCTATCTGTCTCTCAGTATGTTTATTTATCTGTCTGTCTGACTATCCGTGTGTGTCTGGCAAGTCTAGGAGAGGGTGCGATCTCCGTTTGCCTGTCTGTCCACATGTCTATCCAACTATCAAAATAGTTGTCTGTCTCTCTCTCTCTCTCCCCCACCCCCCTCTCTCTCTCTCTCTGTCTCTGCCTGCCTATCTACCCATACACCTGTATGTCCATCAATTTATCTATATGTCTACATGTGAATCTTTCAATTTTCCTATTCAATAGAAGACAGACAGACAGACAGACAGACAGACAGACAGACGGGCAGATAAACGGACGGACAGACGGATAGATGAACCTGACAGATAAACAGAGGGACAGAACAACAACAACAACAATAACAACAACAACAACAACAAAAAACGTACATTTTGTACCGTGAGCTATTATAATCTGTGGGCCATGGAGGGCGATCTCTGTGGGCCATGGAGGATGATCTCTGTGGGCCATGGAGGGCGATCTCTGTGGGCCATGGAGGGTGATCTCTGTGGGCCATGGAGGGTAATCTGTGTGGGCCATGGAAGGTAATCTCTGTGGGCCATGGAGGGTAATCTGTGCGGGCCATGGAAGGTAATCTCTGTGGGCCATGGAGGGCGATCTCTGTGGGCCAAGGAGGGTAATCTCTGTGGGCCATGGAAGGTAATCTCTGTGGGCCAAGGAGGGCGATCTCTGTGGGCCATGGAGGGTAATCTCTGTGGGCCATGGAAGGTAATCTCTGTGGGCCATGGAGGGTGATCTCTGTGGGCCATGGAAGGTAATCTCTGTGGGCTATGGAAGGTAATCTGTGTGGCCATGGAGGGTGATCTCTGTGGGCCATGGAGGGTAATCTGTGTGGGCCATGGAAGGTAATCTCTGTGGGCCATGGAGGGTAATCTGTGTGGGCCATGGAAGGTAATCTCTGTGGGCCATGGAGGGCGATCTCTGTGGGCCAAAGGAGGGCGATCTCTGTGGGCCATGGAGGGTGATCTCTGTGGGCCATGGAAGGTAATCTCTGTGGGCCATGGAAGGTAATCTCTGTAGGCCATGGAAGGTAATCTCTGTGGGCTATGGAAAGTAATCTGTGTGGGCCATGGAGGGTGATCTCTGTGGGCCATGGAGGGTAATCTGTGTGGGCCATGGAGGGTAATCTGTGTGGGCCATGGAAGGTAATCTCTGTGGGCCATGGAGGGTAATCTGTGTGGGCCATGGAGGGTAATCTGTGTGGGCCATGGAGGGTAATGTCTGTGGGCCATGGAGGGTAATCTGTGTGGGCCATGGAGGGTAATGTCTGTAGGCCATGGAGGGTAATCTGTGTGGGCCATGGAGGGTAATGTCTGTAGGCCATGGAGGGTAATCTGTGTGGGCCATGGAGGGTAATGTCTGTGGGCCATGGAAGGTAACCTGTGTGGGCCATGGAAGGTAACCTGTGTGGGCCATGGAAGGTAATCTGTGTGGGCCATGGAGGGTGATCTCTGTGGGCCATGGAGGGTAATCTGTGTGGGTCATGGAGGGTAATCTCTGTGGGCCATGTAGGGTAATTTGTGTGGGCCATGGAGGGTAATTTCTGTGGGCCATGGAGGGTAATCTGTGTGGGCCATGGAGGGTAATCTGTGTGGGCCATGGAGGGTAATCTGTGTGGGCCTGCGGAGGGTAATCTCTGTGGGCCATAGAAGATAATCTCTGTGGGCCATGGGGGGGGGGGGGGGTGATCTCTGTGGGCCATGGAAGTAATCTCTCTGTGGGCCATGGGGGTGATCTCTGTGGGCCATGGAAGGGCACTGATGTAAGAGACGGTCAGGAACTGTGTGCCGCCCGTAGTCGTGCACCGAGCCCTGTGGTCCAGCAAGAGAGGAAGAGCGTGAGGTTGCAACAGGCTCTCACACACAGCGCGACGCCGTGAGGTGGCCTTCCGCCGCAACCAGGTCACGGCCGCCGGCTAGGCAGCCCGCGGACGTCGAACCGATCTCGTAGTGTTCAGCCAGTATTGCCAGTAGGCCCTACCATCGCCCTGCAGACGTTGCCAGTCACGTCAACACTACGTTGTAAAAGCCGTCAGCAGATTGACGCTTCACCTGGCTTCGTGCGCGCGCATTAAGTTTGGAAGATACGAATGCCTGCCAGAGGCACCGAGACATCGAAGTCAGAGCGAGGTTGTGACTGTATCAAAAGCAACAACAACAACAACTCTGGTATCGATCAGACGTTAGCAGTGAGGCCCGTTCTTTCAACTGACCGTGAATACCTCTCCAGTAAACTTTGGTGTGCAACCCTACTCGCACAGGTGTGCCATTGTCGATCGTCGCCCTGCGACTGAGTTTGTGTCACTCATAAATACCCATAGCGGATCGTTCGCTTGTTTGTTTTGTTTGTGTGTGTGTGTTTGTGTCTTTGTTTGTGTGTTGTTTTGTTCACCCATATTGTCTACACTCAGCTGATTTCAGATTGTCAGATGCACCTCTTCCTTTGCAGATGCAGTTAACTGTTTTTCACTGTTCTGCGTGCTTGAAGACTGTGCGGTCGAATCTATAACTAAAACAAGTGCTAGCGAAGTCGATCGCCATTTTCTGCCAGAAGTAAGTCACAGATGGGTCATCCGCTCCTCATCCTGGCTAGCGAAGCGCTCTCGACAGGGAGAGATTTCGCCATCAGTACAGTGTTCCAATCGGCAGGCTTTCCGTTCTGCAGTGCGGAGGGGAAGTTCCACCAAAGCTGGCACCACACTGGTTCAACCCGTCCAGCCTCAGAACTTGCCGCGTGTGCTGGCGTTGTCAGACTAACGGCGCTCCCCGTGAACATCAAGCTTGTCCCGTCACATGGAGGTCCTTGATCAGTGCATCGTGGGGCCAAGCGTTCATTCACTCCCTCTAATTCTTCTTCTTCTTCTTCTCGTTCTTCTTCTTCTTCTGCGTACGCAGGCTGATACTCCTGCGGACACTCCCTACGGACAGGCAAGTATTAAGCCCATCTGCCCACAAAGGGAGTGGAGTTTGGTGTACATGACCGTTTTTTTTTTTTTTTCTTATCCCGCCCTTAAGGCAGCCATACTCCACATTCGGGGAAGGTGCATGCTATGTGTAACGTATCATCCATACCAACGGCCAAAGTGGCCTTCTCTTCCGAAAGTTGGTGATGGGATTTGACGTGCGTGTAAGATGTTATGCGTGCGTTCACACAGGGAACTTCGGTTTATAGTCTCATTCGAAGGACTGTATGGGAAATGGAGTCAGAACCAATGTCAAGCGAGGGAAAAATCCCCTTGTACCGAAACAGCCCGCGGAGGAGATTCGAACCCGCAACCGTAGGATTACGAGTCCGGCGCTCTACCACCGAGCTATTCCGGCCCCCATTCACTCTTTCAAGACGCGCCATCGTCCATCATGGCGCCGCAGTGTTTCAGGGACTGTGCTCAGTTGTCCGTTGCACTCTTTCATGACGGGTTGGGGGGGGGGGGGGGGGGGGGGGGGGGGGGAGCGAGGGGTGTCAATACGTTGCCCGGAGCGAGGACGTCGAGCGCGTAACCCATCCTCAATGAGGCCATTCTGGATGGTCTCACCTGGGACTCATCGATGTCCTGGCAGATTCTGAACACTCATCAAGGCAGACAGGAGAGCGATCCCGTAGAAGACGTCGCCGGATATAGACCGATCCTAAGGCTAGAGTTGCGGCCCTTAGTCTGAGCGACCGTGGCCTGTCACTGGTGGAGCTGGTCGTTGAGCTCTTTGTGACACATTTAAAACCATCAGAAGCTTTGGCTTGACCCTGACTAGCTTAAGAAAATCGAGGGCACTGGCGAACTGGTGTTAGGGTAACATGTAGCACTTAAAAAATGTGTGTGTGTGTGTGTGTGTGTGTGTGTGTGTGTGTGTGTGTGTGTGTGTGTGTGTGTGTGTGTACACTTCTTTTTTTTATATAAGACAATTATATTATTGAGTCTAGTACTGAACAATTTTTTTTTTTCCATCTTATCCACCTGCCTAACAAACCTTTCATTGATTATTGGTGATTGATTGATTGATTGATTATTTTTGATTGATTGACGTTCGTAGACTTATTCGAGTAACTAGTTTGTATTGAGCTATTCACTTTATTTCCAACGATGATCTGCGTGAAATTTCGACACAGGTATGTAAAGTACGCATATACACAGGTATAGTATGCACACACACACACACACACACACACACACACACACACACACACACAGAGAGAGAGAGAGAGAGAGAGAGAGAGAGAGAGAGAGAGAGAGAGAGAGAATGTCTCGTGTTGGCATGTTGTGAATTATGTTGACTTGTTCTTTTGCTTGCTTTAAATGGCAGTCGTGCAGCGTGCCTTTCTAAGACCCACAAAATGCACAATCAGCAAGTTAAACGCGGGCTCGCGCATGTGCAGTCCACAATTTTGTTGTTGTTGTTGGAAACGTTTCAGTGATTGGCGTTGGAGAGATAGTAAAAATCTCTCTCTCTCTCTCTCTCTCTCTCTCTCTCTCTCTCTCTCTCTCTTCACTCGATGCGCACAATCCTGTGCGTGTGCGTTCGGATAGGGGTTTCAGTAGAGTGCTGGAATGAGTTGGGTCGGGGCATGTACGGGTCCGGGGACAGTGTAAGTGGAAGCGAGTTACCGTTCTTTGATGTGCTCACCATGCTGTGAGTGCGTGTCCTGATTGTAGGCTTGTACTTTTCGGCCGGGCCCTCATTTTTACGATTATCTCCTCTTGGGCGAGAGCTGAGAGTAAATCAGCGTGAACTTGAACATCGATTACCGTCGTTAATAGTCTCTCTTGTAGCTCTGTGTGTGTGTGTGTGTGTGTGTGTGTGTGTGTGTGTGTGTGTGTGTGTGTGTGTGTGTGTCTGTCTGTCTGTCTGTCTGTCTGTCTGTCTCTCTCTCTCTCTCTCTCTGTCTGTCTCTTTCTCCTCTCTCTGTCTCCATCTCTCTTCTCTCTCTCTCTCTCTCTCTCTCTCTCTGCCTGCGCCATTTCTGTCACTTTGCTGTTCCTCCCCTACCATCCACTGTCTACATGTATGTATCACACACACGCACGCACGCACGCACGCACGCACGCACCCACACGCGCCGCGCGCACACACACACACACACGCACACACACACACACACACACTCACTGCACTGAAAACGCACGCACGCAGACTAACTCAAAGTTGTACTCACGCACACACACACACAACACACACACACACACACAGACAGACACACAGACAGACAGACACACACACACACACACACACACACACACACACACACAACACACACACACACACACACACACACACACTCACTCACTACACACACACACACACACACACACACACACACACACACACACACACACACACACACACACACACACATTTTTTTTTTCTTTTCTTTTTCTATATTACAGCATTAGCGCCTTAATGTGCAGCAAGCAGTCCATGCCTATCACTGACACAGCGACCAGATCTCCGTGCAGCCAAAGCCGCCTGTGGAGCTCTGTTGGACAGTTCAC
>JADBJO010003981.1:90972-93473 GCA_016801955.1 Conus betulinus | reverse complement strand
GCGAGCCCCGTGGCAGCGGTGACAGAGCGTGCGATATCCGTGGAACAGGTGCGGAAGCGGGCATCCGCGAGCCACCGTGGCCGCCGGGCAGAACGCGGCGCGCCCAGTGCCGTGGCCCGCAGCGGGAGCGGCCAGTGGCCTCGGTGCCTCACGCGGAGGCCCTGGACCGACGGTGCCTCAGCGGGGCCCCGGGTATCGGCCAGTGGCGCGTGGCCGACCGCGCGCTCCCCGTGGAAGCGGTGCCGCCGCGGGCCTCCGCGGGAGCGCCGTGGACCGCGGAGCCCCCGCTGTCGCGCCCCGTCGTCCGAGGTACGCGCCGGTCGCTCCCCGTGCATCGTGCCGCCGCGGGCCGCCCTTGCGCGGCCCGTGCCGCGGGCCCTCGGGCGACGCCCCTTGGCCACTCGGGCCCCGGGCGCGGCCCTGGTCCGCGGTGCCGCCGCGTCGCGCCCCTGGCGCGGGCCGCCGCGGTTGCCCGCCCCTTGTCATCGGGGCATCCGGGCCGTGCCCGTTCCTCGGACGCCCGCGGGTCGTGCGCCCCGTGGCCGCGGGGACGCCGCGGGCGCGCATTGGCCGAGCGGGCCGCCAGCGTGCGCTTCCCGTGGCGCGGGCACCAGCGGGCGCCGCCCCGTGGCCGCGGGCCCCCGCGGCGCTCCACTCGTGTCACTCGCGGGCCGCCGCGGCGCTCCCCCGTGCCGCGGGGCACGCCCCTGTCTCTGCCCTTGGCCGCGGGGCCCCTCGGGCGCTCCCCGTTGGCGGGTGGGCCCCCTCGGGGCCCGCCGCAGGGCGCGGCCCGTGATGCCGGCGGGCCGCCGCGGCGCGCACCCTGTGGCCGCCGGGGGCCGCCGCGGCGCGGCCGTGGACGTCGGTCCCGAACCGCGGGCGCCGGCCCGTGGCCTCGGGCCGAGCGTGGCCTCCGCTGTCGCTTCCCCCGTGGCCGATGGTCCCGCTCGGGGCTCGGCCCGTGGCCCGGTCCCGCACTCGGCCGCAGGCCCGTGGCCTCGGGGCCGCCTCGTGCGCGAGCCTTGCCTCGGGGACTCCGGGCGCGCCCCGTGGCGCGGGGCCATCCGAAGGGCGCTGCCCGCGGCCGCGGGCCGCCGCGGCGCGCCCGCGAGCGGTGAAGAAGAGGAATCATAGTGACGAAAGGGAAAAGATGAGCGGACCGTGGACGAGGTGACTAAATGTAGCGAAAGATGGGAGAACAGTGGAAGAGGGGAAGGAAGAGGGCGAGGACAGTGGAAGAGGGAAAAAGAGGGAGAGGACAGTGGAAGAGGAAGAAGAAGAGGACACGAGAAAAGGGAGAGGAGGTAGATAATAGGGATTGGAAGAATAGGGAGAGAACAGTGGAAGAGTGGGGAAGAGGTAACGGGAGGGAGAGGAACAGTGGAGTGGAAGAGGGGAAGAAGAGGGAGAGGACAGCGGACAGAGGTGAATGAAGGAGGGCAGATCGGAGTGACGAGGACAGTGGACCGAGAGGAAGAAGAGGGAGAGGACAGTGGAAGAGGGGAAAAAGGAGAAAACCGTGGAAGACGGTAAGAAGGAGAGGGGAAGAGAGAAAGAGTGAGATGACATAGAAAGTGGTGAGCAAGAGGGAGATAAGAGAAAGGGGACATGGACAGGCAGAGCGGACCTGAAGAGGGGAAGAAGAGGGCGAGAGATATAACAGTGGAAGAGGGCAGAAGAGGGAGAGGAAGAGGACAGTGGAAAGGAGGTAGAGAGAAGAGGTGGAAGAGGGGAAAGAGGGAAAGAACAGTGGAAGAGGGCCTAAGTATAGAACAGTGGCAGAGGGAAGAAAGTCTATGAACAGTGGAATAGGGGGAACGAAGAGAGGAGAGGGACAGTGGAGATAGGAGAGAAAGTGGAAGAGGGAAGAACGGAGCGTTACAGTGGAAGAGGAAGAGAGGGAAGAATAAAAGGGACAAGGAGAAAACAGGGAGCAGAGGGGAAAAGAGTGCGATAGGAGTGGAGAGGTGAAGAGAGGATGGAAGTAGAAGAAGAGGGAAGATAAGATGATCGCATTGTAACTGCAGACTATACAGTGGACAGTTCAGGGTCCGACGCGAAGCGAAGAGTAGCAGTGGAAGGACAAGTGGAAGGACAGGGAAGAATGCCGACGGAAAGAGAAGGACAGTGGAAGAGGTGAAGAATAGGGGTCCGAGGACAGTGGAAGAGGGGAAGAATAAGGGAGAACAGTGGAATAGTGAAAGAGAGGGAGATGAACGAAGAGAGGGAGAGACTAAGTAGATAGACATTGGAAACTTTGACAAGACGGAGAAAACAGTGGAAGCTGTTAAGAACAGGGAGAGGCAGTTTCCAAGCGGGGCAAGAAGAGGGAGATACATGTAAGTGGACAAGAGCTTTCGATGACAGTGCGAGGGAATAAGACTAGAGAACATGAAGAGGGAAATAGAGAGGAGCAGATGTAGACAGGGGGACTAGGAAGAACAGTAAGAGGTAGAAGCGAAGAGGACGTGATGAAGAGTAAGATCCAGTGAGAACATGGT
>JADBJO010003981.1:70972-80972 GCA_016801955.1 Conus betulinus | reverse complement strand
TCGTGTTTTGTCTTGTGATTTGTTTGTCTACTTTTTTTTTTTTTCAATCTGCGGTGCATTATCACTAACATTTCAAATGTGTTTCTTTTAGTTTTGACTTTTGTTATTTCAGTCGTCTGTTACGAAGACCAAAACAGGATAGTAAACCCTTTATCCCCCCTCCTCCCCACCATAAACTCCAACCATCCTCCCCTTGTCTCTTTAAACTCAGTGTCAGTTTCCATTTCATCTGTAGTTATATTCATTTGCTTTTTTTGTTGTTGTTGTTGGTTCTTGTTTGTTTGTTTGTTTGTTTGTTTTTGTTTTTTAAACTGACAATTTCATCGGACTGCTAAGAGAGAAGAGAGAGAGAGAGAGAGAGAGAGAGAGAGAGAGAGAGAGAGAGAGAGAGATCGTCAAGACACTGTTCATGAAGGCGCGCGTTTTGTTCAGACACAGGCTGGCGAGGTGGTGCTGTTGTTAGCTACTCTCACGCCGTGCGTGCCAGCATCCCTTTCCCAAGATCCCTCGCCGACTGGGGGTCAGGGACGGGTGTGTCTGTCAGAGCGTCAGGCCTGGAAGGCGTGACTCCCACCGTCTGCTTTGCACCATCGTGAGGCCGCGGGGTTAACCTTCACTGTCCTTGTTTCGTGTGACGGAAGTCGCCTAGACTACTAAGGTTATATTGGAATTTGCTGCCCGAATTGGGGGTACTGACTTTAAAAAAAAAAAATGGTAAAAAAATAAAATAAAATAAAATAAAATAAAATAAAATAATGAATAGAAAGACTTTAAATTTTCAGCCAAAATCTGTTATTTTTAGGGGGATGTGAACATATTTTTATGGCTCAGTAAATCGTGGCTGTATTTGTCTCCCTTGCCTTTGTGTGTGTGTGTGTGTGTGTGTGTGTGTGTGTGTGTGTGTGTGTGTGTGTGTTGTCTAGTTGCAATTGAAGCAGTCGATATTGCGATGTTTAATTTCCTACCGTGTTATATTGTTTCGGATCACGTCTAACAAGTGTTGCATTCTTGTTGCTTCTTGTTGTGTTTTGTTTGTGTTTGGTTGTATCACATGGTATTACATTGTGTGGCATTGCTTGGTGCCGTGTTGTGATGTATGGTATTGAATTGTCGTGTGTTGTAATGTCTTGTATGATTTTGTATCTTTGTAGAGTTTTGCATTGTATCACTTCCAAATGAATTGAAGGCTGCCTCGTCATATTGTGGCTTTCTCTCTCTCTCTCTCTCTCTCTCTCTCTCTCTCTCTCTCTCTCTCTCTCTCTCTCGCTCGCTCGCTCGCTCGCTCACACACACACACACACACACACACACACACACACACACACACACACACACACCCAACCCACCAGTTCTTGTGGATCAGTTCCAAACTCGCCATGTGCAGGTCTACACATAGATCATAATGATGTTTTCTTTCCGTTATGTTTATCGACCATGGAAGGTCCGTTGTTTTCGAACGTGTCTGTTGGCTGCTCTATCTGGCTGCCAATCAGCAAGATGACATAAACATTACGAAACCTGTTCAACGGTGTCGAAAGATACACGGCACAGTAAAAGCGGACGTGGGGAGAGGCAGAGGAAGGCTGAGGTGTGTGTGGGGGGGGGGGGGGGGGGGGGGGGGGGGGGGGAAGGGGAGGGGGCGGGGGAGATGAAAGGGGGGGGGGGGGGCACCGCCTGAATTGACTAGCATTCTGAACAAAGGATGGCTGCTTCCCCCCCCCCCCCCCCCCCCACACACACACACACACATACACGCACACACATACCTTCCAAACTTTCGTAAAGGGGAAGGAGAAGAAATGGGTGGGAGATGGGGGAGAGAATTAGACCAGGGGAAGGGGTGGGCATCGAGCCTGTCTTGTAAAAGCGGGCGTGATTTGCCGGGGGGGAGGGGGGGGGGGAAGTCCTCTTCCATTTTTGTTTGTAAGAGAAGGAGGGAGGGAGGAAGGGGCTATTCTCATATTCTGAAATGTCATAGAAGGGAAAGGAGGTGGGGGGGGGGGGGGGGGGGGCACGGAAGAGGGAAGAACTGTGCGTCAGAAGATGCCGTCTGTGAATGGAGAGAGAGAGAGAGAGAGAGAGAGAGAGAGAGAGAGAGAGGAGAGAGAGAGAGAGAGAGAAATAAATAGATAGATAGACAGGATCAGCTTCATTCTCAGATCTGCATATGATCTTCTGCCTTCAAATGCAACCTGGTGAAGTGGGGAAAAACAGACGATCCTTCATGCCCCCTTTGCCATGAAAAACAAACAGTGGAGCATGTCCTAAGCTCATGTAAAGTAGCCCTGGCTCAAGGAAGGTACACATGGGAGGCACAACCAAGTGCTCAAAGAGATTGTACAAGTAGTCTGGGCTAGTACCAACACCACAAAAGGGAAAATCAGGACTCCAAAAGCACCCGCAACATTCTTCACGGCAGGAGGCAGCGAATCATGGCCAAGAACAACAGTGCCACTCGGAACATGCAGGCAGAGTCTGCTGGACGGGGCAGATGACTGGGAGTGCACAGCAGACCTCCCAGAATGGAATAGTCACCCAGAGATTATCAGCAAGAGTGGCATGAGACCAGACATAGTATTACACTCTCAGTCAACCAAGCAGCTGATCATGATCGAGCTCACGGTGCCATATGAGAACAGAATGGAGGCAGCTCAGATCTACAAGACTGAAAAGTATGCTGATCTGGCAAACAGCCTGAGGAGAGAAGGCTATCAGGTCAAAGTCCTCACTGCAAAAATTGGAGCTAGGGGGTTTGTGGGAACGTCTGCATACAGCCTCATGAAACAGCTCTCAGTTGCAGGGAGGGAAAAACCAAAGCCCTGAAAGCAATGGCAGAAGCGGCAGAGAGGTGTTCAAGTTGGATCTGGTCAAGGAGGAACAAAAGTGAACTTCATAAGGCTTAACTTTCCTACAAATATCAGGTGTCCCTGTGCTCAGTGGTTAGTGCGTGAGTCATTAAGTGGAAATGAGCATGTCCAGAAGGGCATGGGTTCGAATCCCAGTCATGGCTCATCCCAAGATGGGAAAAAAAAAAAAAAAAAGGGCAGCAGAGGGACATCCGGAGTCATGAACCGGGTGTGGCCCCAACCCCCCTAGAGTGTCAGGAGATAAGGGCCGAAAACACTCGCTTAAAGGGGGCTTCTCTTCTGAGGACTCTCTGCTGCCACGCTCGACACGAGTTTCTTTCTACTGTAGGCAGAGAGATAGTAGATTCAGATAGATAGATAGATAGATAGATAGAGACAGAGAGACAGAGAGAAAGAGAGAGGGACAGAGAGATAGAAAAGAAGACAGATAGATACATAGAGATAGATGGGTGGATGGGTAGATAGATAGATAGACAGGCAGAAAGATAGAAGATTCAGATAGATAAGGCAAGGCAAGGCAAGGCAAGGCAAAGGTAAGATAAGGTAAGATAAGATAAGATAATGGTACTTATAGCCCAGCCGACCACAAAGGGCTGCATCAGGGCTGTCACCACGTTAAAATCAACTCGCAAGTCAATCATTCACACAATTCTTTAAAATACATAGAAAAGCCCATCCGAAAGTTTGTTTAAAAATCTTTCCACTGTAAAATCTCAGATCCGATGAAAAAATGTTGGTCTCTTTCAAGAACTCAAAGATCGCATCAGGCGGAACATCTCTGAACAAGGTTTTCATGGAACCTGCTGTAAAATGTTTGTGTCTCACATCATGCAAGTCCCAACACTCTAAAAAGAATATGTTTCATTGTGAGTGGTGTATGACATGGAATGCACCACGGAGCTTCTTCACTCTTTAAAAGGTATGAATGGGGTAAAATACGAATGGTCGGTGTGCAGCCGGCATAGAACTGTTTCTTCTTTACGACCACCAGACGAAGATGAGAGGAAACTCCTTAAGGTTTGGACGGATCTGAAAGAGTTTGTAATCGTCTGTGTATTCCAGTCCTCCTGCCAGAGGTCTCTGACATAATCGTTAGTTTGGGATTTCAGATCTGAGCAGGGGATATATATGTTGGACAATTTTCCTCTTGTGGCATTCTTGGCCAGGCGATCAGCCATTTCATTCCCTCCGATGCCAACATGACCGGGAATCCAAGCCAGAGGAATGTTGTAACCCTCCACTTTCAACCCGGTAAAAAAGTTCAAAGAAGTAGAGAAGTTCGGGATGATGGAGGTTGCGGCCAGCTATGCCTCCACAGCTGATAGCGAATCTGACAAAACCAGAAAGTCCTTCTTTGCTGATTGAGAGCTTATCTTCAATGCCAGAACCAGCGCTGTAAGTTCAGCAGAATAGACAGAAGCATCTGAAGGAATATGTTCCAACAATATTTGAGAAGGAGCACCAGGGCATTGGGATGCACAGGGCCATTCCATCGTCAGACTTGGTATAGATAGATAGATAGATAAATAGATAGATAGATAGATAGACATACATACATACATACATGCATGCATACATACATACATACATACATACACATACATACATACATGCATGCATGCATGCATGCATGCATGCATGCATGCATACATACATGCATGCATACATGCATGCATGCATGCATGCATACATACATACATACATACATACATACTACATACATACATACATACATACATGCATACATACATACATACACACACACACACATAACTATCCAAAGGAGAAAAAAAAAAAAGGCCGGTAAGATGATGCACCATGAGACAAGATAATCATACCCCAAACAGGCCTAAGATAATCATTACCCCATACAGGCCTAAGATAATCATTACCCCATACAGGCCCAAGATAATCATTACCCCAAACAGGCCTAAGATAATCATTACCCCAAACAGGCCTAAGATAATCATTACCCCATACAGGCCAAGATAATCATTACCCCATACAGGCCTAAGATAATCATTACCCCATACAGGCCTAAGATAATCATTACCCCATACAGGCCCAAGATAATCATTACCCCATACAGGCCTAAGATAATCATTACCCCATACAGGCCTAAGATAATCATTACCCCCATACAGGCCTGCGTCTTAGCAAAAGCCATTTAGGAAGACACAAAGAATATCTTGACTTAAACAGTGCGTTAACAAATAGTCTCTTTCAATCTTGATCTCCTTTTCCCCCTTTGATTATCCCATTTTTTTTTTTTTATTTTGCTTCCAACATTGGCGGGAGTAGAGGGGGTAGGAAGTAGTCTCCCCCCCCCCACTTCCACCAAACACACACACACACACACTCTCTCTCTCTCTCTCTCTCTCTCTCTCTCTCTCTTTCTCTCTCTCTCTCTCTCTCTCTCTCTCTCTCTCTCTCTCTCTCTCTCTCTCTCTGACAAAAACAACTCTCTCTATCTTTACAGGGCTGTGATTCGTTCCAAACTGGACGATGGGTGTGTAGTGTACGGCTCGGCCACACCGTCCTACCTGAAAAACTCTATCAACGGCTTCCACTGTGTCTGGGTGCGTTCCGCACCACCCCTGTTTCTAGCCTGTATGCTGAGGCAGGGGGCTCAGGAGAACCACCCCTCCCAAACCGTCGACTGAAACCTGCCTTGAACTACTGTCTGAATCTCTCTTCTCAACGTCAAAACCCTGCATATGACTGTGTTTTTGACCCCAAGTTCCATAAGAAATTTGATGACCACCTCAGTTCCATTGCACTGTTGGGAATTAGTATTCTTCCCCATTTGAACAAGGCAGACATAGACCTGGGAGTAGTTTGTGATTTATCCAAGTTTTCTGATGACCCCCTCCCCCTCCCCCCCCCGCCCCCCCCACCCCCACCCCCCCCCCACCCGCACCCCACTTTCTTCACTCCAGAGATACGGCTGATTTAGCATCAAACCTTAAACACTTCGTTAGTTCCTTAGTTCCTTGGCATACAAGTCCCGTTTTGCTGAACTGTGTGCAAAGTTCCCATCCTTCACAAGAATTTTTACTGACGGTTCCAAATCTGAGGAGGGAGTTGCCTTTGCAGCGTTGTGTGCACCAGATCCCTCTCAGAGATGTGCCGAACACATTCCCCACCGATAGCTCCCCTAACACTGCTGAGCTGACAGCCTGGTCCTGGCTCTTCAAATGGTCTGCAAATCGAAACGTAAAGATTTCCTAATTTTATCAGACTCCCTTTCTGCTTTGGAGGCCATTGCCGGCCGTAATCTCAAGCACCCTCAGCTGCTGAAAGTTTTCGAACTGTACACCTCTCTGAAATCAAATGGATACAACATAGTTTTTGCTTGTGTCCTCAGCCATGTGGGCATTCGAGGCAACGAGGTGGTTGATGATCAGCTTGCCAAAAGTGCCACAAAGGAAAAGTTGAGCAGGTCGTCTATTCCTCACACTGATCTGAAACCCAAAACACAGGCTTACGTCAAAGACCTCTGGCAAGAGGAATGGAACTCGCAGACGGATAACAAACTATTTAAAATCCGTTCAAACCTGAAAGAGGTTTTACCATGTTCCCGAGGCGGCCGTAAAGATGAAACAGTCTTGTGCCGTTTTGCACACAGGCCACTCGTTTTACACCCATTCTTCTTATCTTTTAAAAAGGTGAAGTTCCATGGTGCATTCCATGTCATGTACCACTCACAGTGAAACATATGGCTTGTAGAGTGTTGGGACTTGCACGATGTGAGGCATAAACATTTCACGGCAGACTCCATGAAGACATTGTTCAGAGATGTCGCACCTGACGTGATCTTTGAGTTTCTGAAAGAGACGAACATTTTTCATCTGATCTAAGATTTTATGGAAGAAAGATTTTTAACGAAGTGTCTGGTGCGTTTTTAGAAGGTGGATTCTAAAGAGATAAATGAAAGTCTTTTTTATGACTTCTGAGCTGACTTTAACGTGGTGATAGCCCTGATATGGCCATCTGCGGTCGGCTTGGCTATAAGCAACATTGCCGTACCTTACCCTCTTTCTCCATATACCCCTGATGAGTTCCGATCCAGCGGACGAAACGCCTAGGAGCAGGCGATAAGTATAGATCTGCCTTCGAGAAGGATTGCGATGGTTCTCTCATGCAGTTAGTGAAGGGTTTTCATTTTTATAATATACTTTTTTTACATTTAAAATCTGTGCAAAGTCATTACTATAAAGATGGACGAATTGTTAACCTACACTTGTTTTCCCTCACTACTTTATTGTTCAGCATTATATGTTTGGTCAATCGGTGGGCGATTGCATCTCTTAGGAGATCCGAGTAAAGGTTGTTTTACACAATTCTTAGCCGCTGACTTTGCTTGGTTACTGAACAGCAGAGCTGGCCACTCAGACTGTTCCATTTTTTTTTTTTTTTTTTTTTTTAAATTGATCTCCTTTGCATCCTTAAATGGATCCTCAAGCACAGGCTCAAAGATTGTCCCCTACATTTTTATACTGTTGCATAATGCTTTTAGCTTTTCAGCAACTTTTTACCTCTCCACACTTTCGTTTTGTTTCATTCTACTACCTTTCGCTGGCTGCTTTGGGGGTGCTGTTGGATTCTTCTTTGAACCCTGGGTGGTGACAACACCACAGAATTACGGACTGTGGTATGTCTCTATTTGATGCCAAGGGTGCAGACGTAATCAGCCGTGCTTTCTGATTCAATTCAGATCCAGCGGACGGAACGCCTAGGCGCAGGCGATAGGTATAGAGTTAGGAGCAGGCGATCAGTCGATAGTTAGGAGCAGGCGATAGGTATAGAGTTAGGAGCAGTCAATCAGTCGATCAGTCGATAGTTAGGAGTATAGAGTTAGGAGCAGGCGATAGGTATAGAGTTCTCTTCGAGAAGGATGCGATGGTTCTCTCTCATGCAGCTAGCGAAAAGGTTTTCATTTTTTAATAATACTTTTTTTTTTTACTATACTTTTTTTTTTAAAATCTGTACCAAATCATTACTATAATGATGGAAAAATTGTTAACCTACACCTGTTTTCCATCACTATTTTATTGTTCAGCATTATATATATTATGGTCAGCGAGGCGTGAACAACGGACAGAGTGTCTGACTGACTAACAGTAAAAGGCACACAAACGCATCCATCTCTGTTTTTTTCCCGAGAGAGATGGATGTATCCGTGTGCCTTTCACTGTTAGTCGGTCAGACACTCTCTCCGTTGTTCACGCCTCACTGGCCATAAACACCATCAAATCAGGCAACCGGTGCGAGACGAACCTTTCTCTGGCTCTCTCCGACGCCGCATCCCGCGCTGCGCTTCTCACATCCCACGCTCGCCAGACCCCTAACTCTTTCCTACCTCTCCATCTTTCTCTGCTTCCCTACTCCGTCCCAGTGCTACTCCCCTTTCCAGACATTCCCCTTCCCCCCCCCCCCCCCCCCCCCCCCCCCCCCCCTTTTTTTTTTTTTACGTTGTCCCCCACTCTCTGTAGTCTACAGGTTTGCCGCTGTGGTCGTGACAAGAACCTGGGGTTGGGATCGGGGTAAACCTGTGCTCTGCTTTGTTCATAACGTTATGACTGTAAGACTGACACTGTGTCTCTCTCGTCTGTCTGTGTCTATTTCCATGTCTTTCTATCTGTATGTTTGTCTGTCTCCCTCTGTGACTCCGTCCGTCTGTCTCTCTATCTCTCTCTCTCGGTTGTCTGTGTTTCTAGCCGTCTCATACTACATGTGTCTCCTTGTCCGTGTGTCTGTCTGTCTCTCCCTGAATGTGTGTCTGCCTGTGAGTCCGCCTGCTCTCTCTCTCTCTCTCTCTCCTCTCTCTCTCTCTCTCCTCATGACAGCTTTAGATCTTCTTCCTTCAAGGATTGAGGCAAAGGAACACGCAGAGTTCTGTGTTCCACGAAGCAACGTGCCAAGTGCTATGCCTTAATGTCCTACACCCCTGAGGCACACATAGTAATTAAGAGGCCCCCCCCCCCCCCCCCCCCCCCCCCCAAGTTCCTGCATCTTAGGAGCATGAATATCCTACACCCCTGAGACAACATAGTAATTAAGAGGCTGCCCCCCCCCCCCCCCCCCCTCCCCCCCCCCGAAAATCCAGCATCTTAGGAGCATGAATGTCCTACACCCCTGAGACAACATAGTCATTAAGAGGCTTCCCCCCCCCCCCCCCCCCCCCCCCCCCCCCCCCCCCCCCCCCCCCACACACACACACACACACACACACACCAATTCCTGCATCTTAGGAGCATGAATGTCCTACCCCCCTGAGACAACATAGTAATTAAGAGGCTTGCGCCCCCCCCCCCCCCCCCCCCCCCCCCCCCCCCCCAATTCCTGCATCTTAGGAGTAATCACATCACGAGCATGCCTTTAAAAGGCCCGTGTCCTGTGTGTAACATATCACGAGGCGTGCGTTAAAACAACTCACATCCTATGATGAATCAAACCATTCCGAGCCTTGCCTTCAAACATGTTTCATCCTGTGAACACACTATGAAGCATGCCTTGACCACACACTGGTATCTCTCCTATCAGCAAGTCGATCATGACGCTTGCCACAAGAAATCCCAAATCTTGTGAGCCAAGGTATCGCGAAGCGTACCTTCACAAGTCTAACACCCAGTGCGTCAACATAATTATCACGAAGCATGCCTTAACAAGTCCAACATCCTATGGGTCAGTAGATCAAGCGGCATGTCTTAAAAAGTCCAACATCCTATGGGTCAGTAGATCAAGCGGTATGTCTTAAAAAGTCCCACATCCTATGCGTCAGTAGATCAAGCGGCATGTCTTAAAAGTCCAACATCCTATGGGTCAGTAGATCAAGCGGCATGTCTTAACAACAAGTCCAACATCCTATGGGTCAGTAGATCAAGCGGCATGTCTTAAAAAGTCCAACATCCTATGGGTCAGTAGATCAAGCGGCATGCCTTAACAAGTCCAACATCCTATGCGTCAGTAGATCAAGCGGCATGTCTTAAAAGCCCAACATCCTATGGGTCAGTAGATCAAGCGGCATTCTTAAAAAAAGTCCAACATCCTATGGGTCAGTAGATCAAGCGGTATGTCTTAAAAAGTCCAACATCCTAGGGGTCAGTAGATCAAGCGGTATGTCTTAAAAA
>JADBJO010003981.1:63472-68472 GCA_016801955.1 Conus betulinus | reverse complement strand
ATCGTTCAGCATATCAAAAAGAAGTCTTACGTTCTGTGGCCCTTCATGCCCTGCTCTCATGGAGACCTCAGTTTCGATGTCCTCTCCACGCCTGGAAGTATGTAACATCATCTACGTCATCCTCATCCTGATTGGTCAGCTTAGAAAGCCCTCAAATTTTTGTGGTCCTTTGTGCCCTGCTCTTATGGTGATTTCCGTTTCAATATCAGCTTCACGTCTCTGGCCTTGGTTTGATTCCGCCGGACTCACCGGTATCGGCAAGTTCATGGGGGCTGTCGTTGGACGGTCGTGGTGGCGCCCTCCGGGAAAGGGGAGAGCTCACTCATGCCGATCGCGAGACTACGCAATTGTTGTCGTCAGTAAGGGGCTGAGTGGGTGGTGTCCTGTGTATGTTCGATCAGAGCAGGCACCACACCGAACACCTCCTAAGTGACTCATCAGCAGCAGTGCGGTGTCTCCTCCTCCGGGGTTGCCTCTTGACGACTTGAGATTAACTGGTCCTTGTGGACTGCCGGTTCCCAGGGCTGCAGCAGGACTGACCGGGCTGTGGCTGAGGCTGTGGACGGAGGGTCAGATTGAGCGGTGTGGGCGTAATGCCACTGACGTGGAACAGAAGATCGACATACAGACACACAGATCGGAGCTGGAACTTTTCTTTCTTTCTTACTGCGTGCGCAGACTGATACTCATGCGGACACTGCCTGTATAGACAGGCAGTGGAGTTTTGTGTGTATGACCGTCCTTTTTTTTTTTTATCCCGCCATTAAGGCAGCCATACTCCATCTTTGGGGGAGGTGCATGCTGTATGTAACGTGTCATCCATACCAACGGCCAAATTGGCCATCTCTTCCGAAAGTTAGTGATGGAATTTTACGTGTTTGCAAGAAGTTGTGCGTGCGTTCACACACGGAACCTGGTCTCATTCGAAGGACTGCACGGAGAATGGAGTCAGAACCAATGTTAACTCCGAGGGAAAAATCCCCCTGTACCGAAATTCGAACCCGCAGCCCCAGGATCACGAGTCCGGCGCTCTACCAACTGAGCTATTCCGGCTCCCGGAGCTGGAACAAAGACGGAAGATCCGAGTAGGGACAAGAATCGCAAAAGAGACAAAGATCGCGGTAGAAACAAAGACCAAAGAAGACCTTGAAGCAAGAACTAGACTAGTGTACAAACTGGCCATAACAGCAAATATCGCAGTAACTACAAAAATCTCATTAGGGACAAAGATCCCAGTAAAGACAAATATAGCCGTAGGGAAGTGGAAATTGTAGAAAGTATGAAAAATCGAGAGAACTGAATAAGTTGGCGACAGGAACACGGTATTAAAAAAAAAAAAAAAAGTGGTGGAGATAACCGATCAAACAAATGAAGACAAAAATGGCGGACGGAACTAGGAACAAAGTAAAAAAACAAAACAAAACAAACAACAACAACAACAACAACAAAAAACCAAGATGCAAAGCATATAACCGTACTCTCAGTCTATCTTGAATACGCGTGAGATACTCCATAAAGAGGAAATGGTGTAACCGTTAGTAATGGCTATTCTGGTAAACATCGGCCATCATCTGTGACCTATAATGAACATACTTCCAAATTTTCAGAAAGATCGGCCAAGTACCTTCTGAGATTTTCCATAAAGGAAGAAAACCATTATGGGCCGTTAGTAACGGCTATAACGGTAAACTTAAACATCGGGCATCATCCGTGACCCATAATGAACATACCTACAAATTTTCAGAATGATCGGCCACGTACTTTCTAAGATATTCCATAACAAAAAAACCGTTATGGGCCGTTATAGCCGTTAGTAACGGCTATAACGGTAAACTAAAACGTCGGACATCATCCATCGCCCATAATGAACATACCTACAAATTTTCAGAAAGATGGGCCAAGTACTTTCTGAGATGTATTACATAAAGAAGAAAAACCGTTATGGGCCGTTATAGCCGTTACTAACGGCTGTGACGGTAAACTAAGGCATTGGGTATCATCCATGACTCATAATGAACATACCTATAAATTTTCAGAAAGATCGACAAGGTGCTTTCTGAGATATTCCATAAATAAGAAAAAAACTGTTATGAGCCGTTATAGCCATTAGTAACGGTTATAACGGTAAACTAAAACATCGGGCATCATCCGTAACCCATGGTGAACATACCCGCTAATTTTCACAAAGATCGGCCGAGTACTTTCTGAGATATATTCCATAAAGAAGAAAATCCGTTACAGGCCGTTACAGCCGTGAGTAAAGGCTATAACGGTAAACTAAAACATCGGGCATCATCCGTGGCCCATAATGAACGTACTTGCTAATTTTCACAAAGATCGGCCAAGTACTTGCTGAGATATTGCACGAAGAAGAAAAAACAATACAGGCCGTTAGTAACGGCTATTACGGTAAAACTAAACATCAGGCATTATTCGTGACCCATAATGAACATACCTACAAATTTTCAGAAGATCGGCCAAGTACTTTTGGAGATATTCCATAAAGAAGAAAAACCGTTACAGGCTGTTACAGCCGTTAGTAACGGCTATTACGGTAAACTAAAACATCGGGCATCATCCGTGACCCATAATGAACATACCTTCTACTTTTCACAAAGATCGGCCAAGTACTTTCTGAGATATTCCACAAAGAAGAAAAACCGTTACAGACCGTTACACAGCCGTTAGTAATGGCTATACTCTCTCTCTCTCTCTCTCTTCTTGTTTTTCTTTCTCAGACTCCACTCCACCCCCCCCACCCCCCACCCCCCCCCCCCCCCCCACCCCCATCTCTAATCAGGGTAATCCTATCACCCTCGACACCGCAGTGTTGGCGCCGGGGAGGGCGACATTGATAGAGGCGGCCGGCTGCGTGTGTGTGGCTACACCTAGGTGTCGATCTGGCGCGGTGGAACTGGGTCATTGACTTTGCTGGCTGCAGACAGTGTAGTCATCTACCCCGGCGTAATAACCGTTCACTCCTCAACAACACGGTAACTGTGTCCCCCGGCTCACTCAGCCGTGCCCAGCCCGTGTCAATCGATGAGGTCAGTTTTCCTGGAGTTTACTCCCTTCCCACCCCCCACCCTCCCTCCCTCCCTCTCCCCTTCCATTACCCGCCCCATCTCCTCCACCTGTCCCTCCTGCTCTTCCTTCGCCATCTTCTGTCTCCGCCTTTCATGTGAGGGGAAAAGCTGGTGGGAGGGTGGGTGGGTGGTAAGCGGTGGTGGGGTGAGGGGGGGGCGAATGGGGGGAGGCTGGGTGGGGGGCGGGGAGGAGAGAGAGAGAGAGAGAGAGAGAGAGAGAGAGAGAGAGAGAGAATATACAAACATACATACACACTCACTCACACACAGACGCATGCACGCACGCACACACACACACACACACACGGACTTATGCACACGAACACACACACACACACACACACGCACACACACACACACACACACACACACACAAACACACACACTATTCAAGATGGCGGACACACGCAGCAGCACTAATCTTCCACGGTGGCCGTTTCATGGGCCAAGAAATGGGAAAATGAAAACAAGATTTAGTGGGAGACAAACGGTACCTAACAGCAGAGTACCGAGAAGTCAGAAGCTGTCTACCGTGTCCATCGGATATTATCAGCTGGAAAAAAAATAAAAAAAAAAAAAAAAAAAAAAAAGAAGAAAGAAAAAAAAAAAAACAACAACATTGTTGAAACCCGGCAGGGAGAAGACTCTGGATCTTCGAGCAACTTGGCTACACAGAATCCAACTCTTCAGCTTATTGGAAACCCTTCAACGAAAACAAGGAGGTTGGTAGCCATGATTTCAGTTCTCTCGACGCGAAAGAAGGGATTTTGTCTCTTTGCAAACGCATTGAAATGTTGGAGAATGCCGAGATGTCTCAAAACAAAATTCTTGTCGAAAACATCAAACCGCAAGTTACTATGGTGACCACTGCCACACAGACAGCAACATGCCTTCTAGGCACAGCAACTTATGCTCAAGCAGTTTGTTTCAGATTCAGGGAGCAATCCCTCTCAAACTAAACCCTCGTCTACGAAAAATAAAGCAGATCAAAACAATCTGTTCAGTGGAGTGCTCCTTTGTTAATACTATACAACCGTTAATACGTATAACAACCGGCCCTGACACCAGATCTTCACACAATATTGGTTCGACCTTTAGGTGACTTCAGCTCAAAACACCCTAAACTTGACCTTAAGCTAAAGCTAAAACCTGTCCTTTTTTTCAGAATGTCAATTTAATCCATGCTTCTTTCATTCTACTTTATTGACCGACCGATCTTGACATAATTTCTTAACAGCCTTAGAACTGACCTTAGTTTTATCTTGAAATTCATCCTTTTCTTAATATGAAGAAGACCTGAAACTGATTTTTGTTCTAAGTAATTTTTTTTTCTTCTTCTCTTCTTTTTTTTTTTTTTCTTCGTTTTTATTTTTATATTTGTAACTCAGGATCATAGTTACCCTTATTCAGTGTTCTAATAAATGTGTGTACTGACTCCATTTTTGTTCAAAATCAAAGCGTTTCATTTCCAGATTATGGGAGTATTTTTCCATTTGATATCTTAATTTTAATTCTTCTTAAAGAATGTTTGCACTGATGGTCTTATTTTTTGTTCATTCTGCATTTATATACGTAGAATTTTTCCCAGTAGAATTATAAGGTCAAGAATTTCATCTGTTTTTGTGTTGTCTTCAATGCCAAAGAGAATCAGTTCGATGTTAAATGACAGCCTGTGACACGTTGCACATTTTTCTCTCTCAGAATTAGTTGTAGTTCTATCCAAAAAGAACGAGAAAAGTCACAGTTGTATAGATAGTGTTGGATGGTATCTTTTTTCTGGTTACAAAAGTTGCACATGTCACTGTTAACTATTCCCATCTTCTTTAAAACGGTATTTGTCACTAAAATTCTGTAACATATTCTGATTTAAAAACCATTTTAGTTTTTATTTCCGATATTCTCGTAACTTTTTTA
>JADBJO010003981.1:50972-53472 GCA_016801955.1 Conus betulinus | reverse complement strand
CTTGATTGTTAAACATTATATAATAGTACGCCGTGTGCATGTTTCTAGCTGTTTTGATTCCTAACACAAACAAAGGAACTGTCGAAGTGACTGCATAGCTTCATGGATTCTGTATTTGCAAAGAAGCCTTTGCTCAGCCAACGACAATAAAACTCCGATCGTGGAGAGGTCGTGAGCTTTTGTCGTGCGATTTTATTACTTTTTTTTTTTTTTTGACGCGCGCTTCCTAATGTTTTTTTTTTTGTCTGATGTTGTTTAGAGAGAAGTGTTGGAACGATGCTAGAAGTGAATGCAATGAATAAAGCAGTACTGTTTTGCCCACATTACCTTAACAAGAACACCGAGTCGTTGAACTTTTCCTCTGCGTGTGTGTCTCTCTCTCAACTTTTCTTGTGTGTATATATGGGTGTGTGTGTGTATATATATGTGTGTGTGTATATAGATATATAATATCACTCTGACTGTGTGTGTAGCGCGCGCGTTCTTGTGCTTACGTGGGTGGGTATGGGAGGAGGGGCCGAAAGGGACAGGAATCTTTGATCTCAGAAGAGAAAAGAGTGAAGAAGCTACAGCAACAGAATCACCCCAGGGACGGGCACAGGTGACCTTTCCTTGATGTCGACCACCTCTGAGAACAGACAGTCAGACAGACAGGACACTGCCCGCCCCTGGGACCCTCAGTCTGCAGACTAGGTCTCCTTAGAGCCCTCTGCGCTGGCAGAAGAAGACAAAAGCTCTCAAAGAGCACACAGGGACGGAGATCGTAGACCCCCACCAAGGCTGAATGGTTTTTAGGAATCGTCAATTGGGTCTCGATCCCCCACCACCACTACTGATCTCCTGATCAACATGTTGAAGGTGTTGTCCTGATCAACATGTTGAAGGTGTTGTCCTAGTGGGCGGTTCAGGTGTCGGCCAGCGGAACTCCCCCGTCACTAAGTAGAGCACCACTTTTAAAACCACTTCAGTCTCGCTCCAAAAGAATCATGAATTCACCGGATTACTGATTCGTACCTCCTCATCTTCTTCAGAGACAGAAGAGCGAACAACGAGAGAGGAGAGAGAGAGAGAGAGAGAGAGGAGAGAGAGAAGAGAGAGTAGAGATACAGACAGACAGACACACACACACACCACATCCTACACACCACACACACACACACACACACACACACACACAGAGAGAGAGAGAGCGCGAGAAGAGAGAGAGGGAGAGAGAGAGAAGAGGAGAGAGAGAGGAGATCAATGTTGCCAGACGTTGTTCCCCTTATCGATCAAAGAGCGGCTTTGCTTTGAACTCAGTAGAGCAGTAATTCAGACGACGCGAGGACAAATCATCGTTTGCTATTAATGATAATCAGCGATTTGTCATCGTTATTTCTTCACTGGCAGTTCATGGACTAGGACAGTGTGTGTATTGCGTCCATCAGTAAAATAAAAAAAAAAAAACGACAAGGCAGGGACACCACAACATACACTAACACACCACACACCACACACACCACACACCCACACACGACACCAGCAAATAATATATGGGGGAAAGGAAAAACAACGGGAAGGAAAAAAACCCGAGTAACAAGAAACCCCAAACGTGGCTTCATGGGAAAGAAGGATTCATATCGTTGCGTCATGCAGAGAACAAAGATAATACTTGCTAGAGATGATAGAGTCGTTCGAAACCAGATAACATGAACATTGACAAGTATCCAGGAGAGGATGAAGTTCTGGAGGAGGAGAGGAGGAAGAGCCGAAGGGGGAGGGAGACTCTCTCGCTCTCCTCTCCTCTCTCCCTCTCATCTCTCTCTCTCTGAGAGGGGGAGCCGAGGGAGGGAGGAGGGAGGGAGCTCTCTCTCCCTGGAGGGGACTCTCAGAGGAGAGGGAGGGGGAGAAGAGGGGGAGAAGGGAGGGAGAGGGAGGAGAGAGAGAACTCTCCTCTCTCTCGAGAGACAGACTTTCTCAAGATGATGCTGACTCACACTCACCACAACACACACACACACACACACACAACACACAACACACAGAGCGAGGAAGAGAGGAGAGAGCTCTCGGGCGGAGAGGCGGGGGAGAGAGACCGAGGTCGCTCTCTGGGGAGCTCTCGAAGCGATGATGGGAGGCGAGCGAGTGACGGGGATGGATGAGGTTCGGAGGAGTTTGGACGAGAGAGGGGGCGCTCTTGAGCGCGACGCACCGAGTCAATGAGTGCTGAACGTCTGCTCTCTCTCTCTCTTCCAAACTCTCGCTCTCTTTCTTGAAACTCCAGTCTCTCTCAGTCTAAATCTCATCCGCGCAATCGAGCTCTACAAAATCCCTCTCTCTCCTCATAGTATGATTCTCTCAGCAATCTCCCCGATCGTTATTCTCCTCTCCACTGGAGTTCTCTGACAGAAATGTAGTGCTGTATTGCGTCATAGGTAAAAAAAAAAAAATCTCAGACGTCTCTCAGGGACACAACACACCCGAATCACACACTTCCTCCTCCTCCACACACACACACTCC